>WOGJ01161394.1:0-13123 GCA_015342185.1 Leptinotarsa juncta | reverse complement strand
AGTACTCTCCAGATAGAATGAAGGGGTACAGGTATTGGAAGTGAACTATTTTGTGCAGTAATATGTTTTACCTAAAAATGAGGTGTTCCATCGCGAGTGGAGGACAGTTTATATCACTTTGGCCAACCCCTAAAAGGTGGTAGGTGCATTTTGAGCATTTCCATCAGTCCTGAGAGTTTCATCATTCCACCTCGAATATTACGGAAGATACGGAGGTGTTTCCATAAGAAGTGAGACAAATTCGGATTTTTCAAGACAAAATTTTTCAGGAAAAAAGTGTATTCGTAGTAAGTTGGTAGTCCTGATCACGAATCTGAAGGAATTTTGAGTCTATTTTGCCCCCTAATATGTTTTACCGTAAAAATGGGGTGTTCCATCGCGAGTAGCGGACACTGTATATCACTTCGGCCAACTCTATTCAGGTGGTAGGTGCATTTTGAGCATTTCCATCAGTCCTGAGTGTTTCATCGTTTTACCTCGAATATTACGGAAGATACAGGGGTGTTTCCATGAGAAGTGAGACACACTGTATGTTCTAGTTTGATGTTAATCTCATATTCCTTTGACCGAAGACCTGGGATGATGTTAATATAATCACTACATTATCCAGGACCTTATTGAATAGTAAACTATTATTAGTGATTCATAGTCAATCAGGAACTACTGACATACCTGGTTTAAGGTCTCTGTGAATCAAATTGTTATCCCTAAGGTGCTTCATTCCAGCATACAGATGTTCCAAAACCAGAAGGAATTCTGATTCATCTAACCCATAAGTATTTTCGGGATCGTCCAGTATGTTAAACAAACTTCCACCTGTGCACAGCTCCATAACAATAACTTTTCCTCTATTCTCTTGTTCTTCCTCGATAGCAAGAAGTTTAACAATATTTTCATGTTTGACCTTCTGCAAAACCTCAAACTCTCGAAGTTGAATTTCTTGAGGTCTAAGTGTACTTATATGATTAAATGTTTTTACAGCAACAGGTTCTCCATTCACTTTATTAACTCCTTGGTGAACCGTTGCAGTAGCCCCTTTTCCCAGAATACTAGTAGTGGACCAAACAAAGTTGGTGGAGCCTCGTAAATAAGATGACATCTTGAGTCCTGGGATTCACACCCAAAACATGAAAGGCTTTATTACTGCTTTTTTTCAAAATAATGTATAACTTTAGTAAGCGATGAAGGTAAGGGCATTTCTACTGTCATAAACTTCAAAAATCAACTTCAATAATATGTTCTCTCAAGCATTGAAAATGTGACACATTTCTTTAAACTATTATGAAAAATCGCAAATAAAAACTAAAAACAAATACAAATACACTAGAGTTCTCCTTCTTCTTAGTTTTGGTCCCAGCCAGGTTTGGCGCTATTAAGACCGTGCTTTTTTTACTAACACCCACAAAATATATTGCGTTTTGTGTCACTTGCACGACAGATCACAAAAAATCGAATATAATATTATCATTTCTTGCTTCCTTATGCAAGAGCATTTGACCATATTTTGAATTATTTCGATATTATTTGCATCGCGGAACTATATTTCTGTGGACTAATTTGACAGGTATATATAAATTCTTGACAGCCAATTTATCCATCTCAGAAAAAGTGCTTTTATCCATGCGCTCCACCAAGCGCTCACAACGATCATGTTCACGACCTCAGTTTTCCCGTTCCACTTGCTTGCTAGCGTTAAACTCAAGTGGAATGGATTATGGAAAGTTTTGGGCGTTCATGTAAAGATTACAAATGGCGAGGTTGAAAATATGAAGTAGAAGTTTTAATGGTGTTACGTAAACCTTAACATTTGGAGTTTCTTCCTGACATTTCACTGAGGCAAATGGCTGGCTTCTTCAGAGTTTATACATCCTCCGGTGTCATCGGAGATAACACAGTGACACTGAAAAACTCGGTATGAATGCAAAATATACAGGCCAATCGACCCCAGAGATTCAGCCCGACATCCCAACGCGATGCATAGGGTGGCAAAAATCCTATGAACTAAAAATCATCTGTTGCGAAGAAGTATCCACAGGTACCAGAACAGATGAAAACCAGAGAACAATCTGCTGCGATGTGCTAGGTACCCGAGCAGTTGGACCAAAGAGAGAGACCGAGTATACAAACTACAGAAGCCTCACCACCGACATCTAGATAACAATAACACCCCCCTGAACGAGACGGGTCAGCGGGCCTTTTTAGTAATGCGGAGCAGGGGAGAAAGACCTCCCAGGTTTTTGACAAACTCAATTCATTGATAAATATAAGCGAGATATAGAGGTCACTCAACGATCTCATTTGGCTGCTGGAAGACACCACAGGAGCCCTAGAAAAGTGGACAGTGTTTGTGGAGTTCCTCCAGAATATCGACAACTACAATTTATAATATTGTACATATGTCTTGTTCTGGGGGGCGACACAATCGCAACTACAAAGTGAATGCTAAATCAGATAACCTAACCCGGTTTTTTAGCATGCGCCGACCACCAGCGAATGTAATATTTGAGGGACCTTAGCATCTAACTCATTGGCACAGTATAATTGCTATAAGAACCAGTAGGATCACTTCCATGAAAATGTTGGTCAAGATTTCATTTTTTGCATTTTGGGGCATGACCTGCTCCTGGGATCAACATTTCAAGCGGCACAGTAGATCGACAGTGATTTGACAGATATTATGCAGAGTTGCCGGCGCATCGCCAAATATGTGATTTCTACAATTTACTTTCTTTTACAAAATTTTCAGTGGATAATTTCACGCATCCATAATATCTGACCAACGATAACTCTCATAACATCAATTGATACTTCAGATATATCATGTATAATCATCCATATAGGTATTTTAACAAAAATTTTCGGTGTATTGATATATCACAGGATTGTTCAATTTGGCACTTGGCAACAGTGTGCCACATGCCGTTTAGAGTCTCAAGTTTCAATTTCATGTTTTAACCTATCTTTTGAGTTTCGTTTCTGACGTGGTGGTGGACGGACGTGATGACAGCGACCGTCCACAAAGGCACGCGGACGCCACAAAGAAGGCACTTTATACAAGTGAGAAGTGAGTGAATTCAACAGTTGCCTTGTGTAGAGTGTGGTTAATTTGTTTTGTGATAATATCAATTCCAAACATGAATTACAAAAGACTAGATGCTACAAAATCAAACCATAGATGTTTATCATGTGGAAAGAATTCCAGACACGACCCGTATTTGAGCTTTTTCAGATTTCCCAAAGATCCAGAAAGGTAAAGAACAAATGAACGAGTTATTATTAATTACTTGAATTCAGCTTATGCTACACCTGTTACATATCACTTCAACATTTTCCTTATTTGATATATCTTTTTCAGATTCTCGATGTGGCAAGAGTACATTGGTTCTGAAAAATTGAAGTCATTCAGTTCGGGATACTGTTACAAACATTTCAGATTGTGTAGTCAGCATTTTGAGAATGGCATGTTTTCGAGCATACAGAAAAATCGTTTGAAGAGAAATGCTATACCAACACTTTTCAATAAACCAACTTCTCATAAAGTACAGGGTATGTTGATATTCAAATTGTACAGCATTGTTGGAATAATTGTAGAGTAGAGTAGAATTTTATGTCATCAAGTTCACAAGTCCATAAAATTCATACGATTGGGAGATTCCATTCATTTAGAGGAGGTGAATGAATTGAAATTCGCTAAGTTTCTAAGATTCAAGAATAATGAGTTATTTATTTGTATCGTGGCATATATGTATGTTAAAAATATTAGGAATCGAGAATGCTGTAGGTAATATCGATCACAATTTCACAAGTAAATATGATTACCCCAGGGTTTTTAAGCATTTTGTTTACATTCTTTTCATCCATACTGGTCTGAGTAAATTTCCATATACAACGGCTATATTTCACAGTAATTTCCTCTAAATTATTCTTGAAATAGACTATACTTACATTCTGAATCAATTAAGAATATGAAGGATATTTATAGTTTGTTAACAAACAATTTATAATTTTCAGATGAATCGTTAGTTGAAGATTATAGACAACCACCGATTTCACAATCTCCAGCTGACATGTCTTGTTTTCCAACTCCTGGTCCAAGACTTCATCACAAACTGTTAGGTTACCACAGACTGAACAGCTTGAAGGTGAGTTTTTGAACTGAATAAGATGAAAGTATTTACTTACTATTTCCTTGTCTTGATTGTTGAACTTTTTTGTTTTATTCCATATTTTAGTTACTGTATATACACAGAGTCAACCTATTTTCACATGTTGAATATGAACTTACTTCACATAAGAAAAATGCTACATTTATGGAATGGCTGTAGCATGAGATGTAAACATTATACTAATGCTTCATTTCGAATTAAATTATCAATTTGCTACTTTTCAATGATCTTATATTTTTTAGATGCCATGACTCAAACGTCTAGTAAGTTGAGTAGTAACAGCCCCCGAAAACAACAACTTAGGAAACAGATTCGAGGATTGAAGAGAAAGCTTTCATCAACCGATACTCCAACATCAAGCACGAGATCAGACGTTAATTTGGAAGTAATTTCTTCATTTCTTAATGAAAATTTTTCTCCCAGTATTGTCGAGTTTATGAAAACTCAGATTACTTTATTGAAAAAATCACCAAACGGCTCAAGATACACAACCGAATTTAAACAATTTGCATTAACGATATACTTTTTGAGTCCAAAAGTTTATAAATTCTTGTCCAAAATATTTCGATTACCCTCAAAAAGTACATTATCTAGAATTACTCATAAATGGGATATTAGCTTTGGGTTTAGTGACTTTTTGTGTTCTGTGCTCAAAATAAAAACCTCACTGTTGTCTGAACAGGCGACAGATTGTATTTTGTGCATTGACGAAATGTCTCTAAAAACTCATTTATATTATAATTTAAGTAAGGATGAAATTGTTGGATTTCATCAAACGATCACTAAAAAATCTAATAAACCTGCAAATTATGTTCTAGTTCTTATGGCTAGGGGAATCAATTCAAAGTGGAAGCAGCCTCTGGCATACTTTTTTGTGAATTCAAGCTGTCCTGACGAAGAATTGAAATATATTCTCTTCAAGGGTATCTCGAAACTAAAATGTATAGGTTTAAATGTTGTATCAGATCATGGTGGTAATTTCCATAAATTCACCAAATCTCTTGGCGTTACTTGTGAAAAACCATATTTTATACATGAGGAATCGAAAATTTTTTATATGATTGATGTTCCACATTTGTTGAAGTCAACAAAAAATATGTTCTTCAAACATTCATTTATTATTGATGATCAAGCGACTAGCAAAACTTACTTAGAGTCTTTTTATGCAATTGATAAACTTAAAAAATTTCGATTAGCACCAAAATTAACAGATCACCACATATATCCCAATAATTTTCAAAAAATGGAAGTAAAACTGGCCTCACAAGTTTTTAGTGCGACAGTGGCTGCTGCATTGAATACATATATTTATGTCATTCGGCCAATTGCCCGCTACGGCTGTCGCTACAATTGAATTTATTGAAAAAATGGACAACTTATTTGACATACTGAACTCCTCAAAAGTTTCTGGATGCAAACTCTCGAATAGACCATTCATGGGTACTGAATCCCAAAAACTGTTTTTGAAAATGATGCTTGTGTTTTTCAAAAATTTAACTGTAAAAGACACAAAAGGGAAAAATGTTACTAATAAAATGAACTTTATTGATGGTTGGACGCTGACAATATCTGCGTTCTTGGGTCTTTGGGATGTATTGAAGGCTAAAGGTGTCCATAAAACTATCACAAGACGCCTGAATCAAGACTGTTTGGAAAACTTCTTTGGAAAGGTACGTCAACAAAATGGAAATTGTAGGAAAAATGTTTTTATTGAATTAATTTGATAGTTCCGAAGGTTCTAATTGTTTGGAAGAATTTGATGGTATTCTAGGAACAATTACTCCAGAACTTGTTCAGGACAGCTCTTTATTGTTACCAAAACCAGAAAAGTTTATGCCTCTAAAAGCCTATACCACTGATTATAAACAGTTGAATATTACAGAAAAGAATGCTATTATGTATATTGGTGGCTACTTCTTAAAAAAGTGTTTCGAAAAGCATTCTTGCCATGTATGTAGAGAATATGCACAGGGGCAGAAAGAATTGACAGACGTTACAATATATGCCCATTTTAGAGCATATCAGAATGCACAAAATGATACATTCGGTAATTTACAAATGCCTGAATATAGTTTCGTTGTGTTTCTGAATGCACTGGAAAACATTTTTTGTAATCAGTTCACTGAAAAAGCCACAGATAAAAATGTTGGAAATTCTATTAGAGCGTTGCTTTCTGAAATTACATTTCACAAACCATGTGAGCATTTTCCGTTAGACTATCTCATATCATTATTCGTAAGAGTGAGAATATTTTATAGCCTGAAATTCATAAATAGAGATTTGAGAAGCACCAAAACAAGAAAACCTTGTAGTAAGCTACTGATTGTCAATCACTGGTAGATGCTATAAAGTATTCCCAAATTATTATTTTCATTTTTAAATGTATCCATTCAATTATCTAAATGTTCCTGTAATAACAATGAAATAATATTTTCATCATCGTCATACTTATTCTAATTTACTACCGTAGGTTTGGCCGTTGTTTGAATGACTTCACTGACTCGACACCTTTTATAGTGGGGGAGACTCTCACAGTTCAAATTCAAACCTGCCACACAAATTTTTTACTTACGTAGAAGCAGTGACAGTAAGTGAGAGCGGTAACAAATATTAATTTATTTTATTTATTATGATATGTGGATATTTCATACTTGCTAAAAATACATATGTAACTGATTTGATAAAAACCCGAATTTAAAATAAAAAATGCTTTATTGAATAAGATTTAAGGTTGTTAGACATTCATCGTTTTTCCCATTTTCTCTTCAAATGTCACTTCTATTCTATCACCTTTTTTTGGAATTGAATTAATAAAAATCGTATCCGAGTTTATGTGGAGCAGTATATAAAAGATTCATATGTCGAGCAGTGTATATACACTGAACACGACTATAGTGCTGTGTATATACTGTGTCATTGGCGTATAAACACAGGCAGGAGACGCTAAGAGAATTAGAGTCGTTCAAAAATCTGGGTCTCAACTTACGAGAACTCACAACGCGAGGGGCGTACTCCACTGTCTTCCCTTCCCGGCATTCTTTCAGCTTGACATATAGATACTATGTACATAAAATATCGTAAATAAAGATTTTAGAATTATGATTTTGGTTTTACAAATTACATTTATTAACAATTGACCAGATAGCCCAGGTTGCTGAGCCTAACGAATAGAACATAATTAAGAAGAAGAGAAATTTAGATAGGTAATTTTAGTTTACCACCTCATGTTTTTTAAAATTTGTTTGAATAAAGTGGTCTACTTTTGTATAACAATGGGAAGAAGGAAACCGGGATTTAGAAAGAATCACCATTTTAGTCATAAAAACAGGGTGAGATATCTATCTGGAATGACCTTAGTTCAATTAAAATTATAAATGATGATTTCAGGGCACTCAAGTTCAAGTTAAGGAACCTGCAACAGATTCTCGAAAACCTTATATTGACATTATTAGAGAAAATGAAAAATTTGTTCAGTATTACAAGGTATAGTCCTTAATTTACGTGTATATATATAAATACATTAAGTTGCCAAAATTTAATTTCATCACATTTTCCATTGCTTCTTTCAGACTCTGGGGGTGTGCAAAAAAGAGGAATTTGAGGAATTCATAACAAGTCTAAAAACTGACCTTCCTGCTACCTTCAGAATCACAGGGTCTAAGGGTGTGGCAAGAAAAATGCTGGAAATTGTTGAAGACCAGCTTATTAAAGATTGTGTTGATCAAGTTGATGAAAATGAAAAACCCCCCAACATATTTCCATTACCATGGTATTGAGAGAACACATTGTTGTCATTTTCATTTCAGGAGCTCACTTCGTATAGTAATAACATGTAGTGTTTGTTGCTTTCTTTACTATCCAAAGATTATAAGAGGCAGATCTTAATTCTATAATTTATTTCGTCAAAGCAATATTTTTTTCGAGTACTAAATTATTTCTTATTATTGGCAAAATTATAAAATAAGCCTAGAATAAAATGGAGCCTTGTCATGCAGCGAGTTATAGCTGCTTATTAGTTGTTTCCTATAAATGCTAGAGTCTAACTAAAAATATAGATGTGCTTCTATTGGCGACTCAAGTATGTGTTTCCTGTTCTCGGAAACCAGGTATTGTCCATCTTTGTACTTGGCTCTTCCACGGTTATGAGACCTCTAGGTAAAAAACTCTGTAGGGTGCTTTTTTTGGCAATTAATTTCAGTTATTCCTCATGAATCATGGGAAGTAACAAATGATGAACAACCAGGAAAACAATGCCAAATATTTCACCATCTGTGAAAACCTACATTGTAAACTGTCCTTATACTGCAACTTATTAACACCAATGCAAAAATTGACCATCATTATCAGAAGCATTTCTTTGAAATAATTATTGATATATTTGATTGTTTTTTTTTCTCTTGAAGTTGATTGGGCTGAAAAATTATGGATTTAGTTTTGTAATGCATGTGCCAAATAACCTAATTTTACTGTTTGATTATCTTATGAGGAATATTACTTTTTCAGGTATCCCAACAAATTAGCTTGGCAAATGGAATTGACAAGAAAAGACATAAGGCGATGTGAGGCCTATTATAAATTGCACAATTTTCTCATATCTGAAACTGAACATGGTACAATATCTCGTCAAGAAACTGTTAGTATGATTCCTCCTTTAGTTTTGGATGTTGAGTCTCGTCATAAGGTAAATTTGTTCTATCTATCCATTGGAAAAAACTATGATTTTTCTGAAGATTCTAGATATGTGTGCTGCCCCAGGTTCCAAAACAGCTCAACTCTTAGAACTTCTTCATGCAAAAGATGAAGCGATACCATCAGGTTATGTTATTGCAAATGATGTTGATAATAAACGATGTTATATGTTAGTACATCAAGCTAAAAGATTAAACTCACCATGTGTGGCTGTAATCAATCATGACAGTGCCGTTTTACCCAATTTGTTCACGACTCTACCAGATGGATCTGCAGAGCAGGTAGTAGCATATTGATTAAAATAATAACTCTTTTGAATCTGAAATTCATATACTTATTCATTTTCTGAAAACCCATTTTACAAATTTCAACTTACATTTTTGTAGACAAACAATTGATCTGAAACTAAAGATTATATTATGGGTATTTCTATTTTATGCTCTAGACCAGTCTACTTTAAATAATTGGTATTCAAATGATTGTAATGTTGTTCCAAATATGTCTATTTTTGAGTAGTATATATTTGCAAGACTTGGTTTTGTATTCACCAGAGCATCAACAATTTAATTTGTGTCACAGATGTCTGAGTATAAAGGTCATTTCTACCTAATTACGCATAAATCTCAACCCAAACTCCCCTGTTAAGTTTCAACTCATAAAAGTTATATGATAAAAGATATATATGATATCGTGCCCATGCCTCAGTGTTCTTACTGCTTTTCGGGGATATCGAAGTTATTCAACTACCAAATGTTAACAGATTATCCAAAGTGCAAATTAAAACAAAACTGGCATTGCAGACAATGTACACAAAACCTTAAATATGTATGTAAACCTTCCTTTCGAATTACTTCGTCCATTGGTGAAAGATCTATCGTGTCATGTCAATATGTCATTTTAATGTTTTCAAATTTGAACAGGCGATGAAATATGTATCGGCATCAGCTTTACCAGATTTCAGTTGTGATGAACCACAATGATTATACATGTCAAAAAATGCTGTTGTGAAGTCAACCCATTACTGATAATTTTTCTTACAAAAAAATCGTTGTTTCTACTAGTAATTATTGTCTGTTTTTTATTAAATAATAATTTATAATAAATTATGCTAGATAATTTTTCATATTCATCTGATCAAAATTCGTTGAAGTTAAATGTTTTGGAGTCATCCCAAAGATCATTGAACATTTTTCCATTGCAGTTCGCTGGATTTAAGAAAACTATTAGAACTGAAAACTGAACAGAAATATCCGACACTACACACCATTATTGCTAATAACCTACATATTTGACAGGTTCTAGGCAGAGCAGTGGAATATGTCAATATCATGTCGATTCAAGTACAATTATACTTTGATTTTAATAGCTCATAATAGTTGTTTTCTTGCACCCTCGCGGACTATAAACAAAACTTATTACCTTCAACGATAACAAAAATTACTAACTGGATATACCAAATTTAAAATACATTTGAATTTATTTTAGATTTCTGAAGATTATCGTATTTTATTTCAGGTTTATTTTGATAGAATTCTCTGTGATGTACCGTGTTCAGGAGATGGAACTCTCAGAAAAAATCCTGATATATGGATGAAGTGGACAGCAGCCAATGGTCTCAATTTACATGGGTGTGTACATGTCCTATCCCATGAACTGCTTTTTTCAAAGTTTCTGGAGTATCCAAATAGTCTACATTGATGTTAATTTATGTATTTAATTCATTTTATTTCATTGTTTCTTTTCAGCATTCAAACAAGAATTTTGAGAAGAGGAATTGAGCTACTTGCTGTGGGAGGTAAAATAGTCTACTCTACTTGTTCTTTGAATCCAGTTGAGAATGAATCAGTAATTCATAGGATTTTGTCAGAATTTGATGGATCCATTGAATTGGTGGATGTATCTGATTCACTGCCTGGTTTAAAATATTCTCCAGGTAAATTTCTTTCTCCAGTAAAGATCAATAACACTAAAAATGTAATTTTGTTTTACTATATTTAAGGTATGGAAGATTGGTTGGTTGCAAGTAGAAACTTGGAATTCTATAAATCATTCGAGGAAGTTGATGAAAAATGGAAAACGACTATCAGACCTCAAATGTTTCCCCCAAAACAAAGTGATAGATCAAAATATAAACTGAATAAATGGTAAGAATTGTTGAAATTGAAATATTACTTGTAAATCTAAAACTATTAAGTGTGGAAGTTTCCTGAATAAATAGAAAATCATATATTTTCTAATAATGGGGTATTTCTTGCTGGATTTTAGGTTCATAACCTTCCACAATTTGATAAATAAACAAAGCTAAATCTATAGAGAATCTGCTGAAGTGGTATAAAGGGTAAACTAAAAAGTTCACCAAAAAAGTTAATGGGTCCAAGTAGTCAGTAACTTGTAGTATTCCTAATTTTTTCCTACAAATTAAATAAATGGAAAAAATTGAATTTTTCACAAACATCAAAGGTAATACTTATACCTTTTCCAATAGAAGCATTCTTTACAAGTGAATTTATTGGCTTTTGAGAAAGAAAAAGCATAGTTTTACAAAATGTTAACTATATAATGAAAGGTAGAAGTGGAATCTCTGGCATAGAATAATTAAACTGTTTGGAAGATTGTTGTAGTTCTAGTGTTTGGCAAAAATGCTTGTTTTGTAGTTGACTATCTGAACAAACCTAAGTATAGAAATTTCAGTTTTTCCATTTATTATTCAATTCGAAGGCAAAATTCTTCAATACGACAAATACTGATTAATTGGACTCTTTGGTGGTGAATTTTTCAATTTGCCCTTCATTGCACAGCAGATTTTCAATTGATTCAGCTCTGTTCATTTTTTAGATTGCAGGAGATTATAAACCAAAAAAAAAACGGTGAGAAAGGTTGACACCTCTACAAAGAATATTGTGAGGTAGTTTCTCACCATTCGTAAGATATCTATCATAATTGCTTTATTATAGCATTAGAAACTTTGAAAAATTATATTTATGGAATTAGAAATTATGGAGATGTATCTCAATTCTTTTTTTTTTCTAATTCTATGTTACTAGTTGATTGAAAAATGACATGTATTATGGACAACTTCCAAGCTACATTTCTCAATATGTAATTGTTTGAAGTTATTAAAAAAGTATTGGTGAGTGTTTTTCGAGTAATAATTTCTTGAAACAAACAGTGGTACTTCTGATACAGACTATCTGAGGCTTGACATGAGATGAAGTAAATTATTTGAATTTTTTGTTTGTGGAGTAACTATTACTTGAAAAATTTAGAAAGCATTCAAAAATGGATTATCAAAATCATTCTGAATTAATCATACACTTAAGCAAGCAATGACCTATATAACGAATCTGAACTGATGAATACTAGGAAATTATTTGCATTTGCTCTAATTGTTCATCAGTGTAAAGAAGCAAATGAGGCAGAATTGGTATAAAAAACAAAAATTCCCTTTAATTTTTGGACATAATTTATAAAGTAAACAAATGAGAATAAAAAAGATTGCAAATTTAGTTATTCCTTATATTATGCTATACATGATTGTTTGAATCCATAGTAATCCAAAAATATCTGTATGTTTTCACTATCTTTTTTTATATTCAGCATAAGGATACTTCCACACCAACAGAACACAGGGGCATTTTTTGTAGCTGTTTTGAAAAAGGTAAAACCGCTGAACACTAAAGAAAAACCTTTCAGAAACAGCGAGGAAAATACAGAACATCAATCTGTTAATGAAAATGGGAAACGTGAATTTCAAAACAATTCCTTTGAAAGTAGCAGAAAAAGAGTTAAAAAAGGTTACAAAGAAGATCCCTTTGTGTTTTTTAATCAAGAAGAGCCAGTATGGGATGATATCAAGAATTTTTACAAAGTTTCCGACGAATTCGATTCAAAATGTTTATTGACGAGGTGTCATGTTGGCAAGAAGAAAAATATTTATTTAACATCTGATGCAGTTAGAAATTTGGTTGTGACAAACCAAGGTGCTATTAAATTCATCAATACTGGTGTTAAGGCATTCGTTAGATGTGATAATAAGAATATGAAGTGTGCATTTAGGTGAGAATTTAACACAATATTTACAGAAAATGTTTACAAATTCAGATGATATTCGATATTGGGAGATCCATCTAAGAAATAAATTTTTTAACAATATTTCTGACTACTTTGCTATCTGCACGTAAATAGCATCTTGTATCTTCTAACTTCCTAGTTCCATATTCATGTTTTATATACTTATGGTGCACTGTTTGGAACCTTTGGTGTAGTAC
>WOGJ01161349.1:0-11318 GCA_015342185.1 Leptinotarsa juncta | reverse complement strand
CCGGTGTTGCGCCCTCTGCCGAGGTTGAATCCCTCTGTTGCAAAGTCCACGACCCTTAGGACTTGTAGCTCGGTGGAGTGTTCCGATCTGAAGCCGAACTGTTCGTCCGGAAGGACTCCCAGTTCGTTGGTTTGTTCCTCCAGTCTTTTTAGGATAACGCGTTCCGCCACTTTGCTGATGGCTGGAAGTAAGCTGATTGGCCTGTGGTTTTGTGGGAGCAGGTGGTTTTTTCCTGGCTTCGGTATGTGAATTACCGTTGCCTCCTTGAACGGGCGCGGGAAGTGCTGCAGTCTCAGTATGCCATTCACGATGTTTGTGATGGCTGCTATGCCTTTTCGGGGCAGGACTTTCAGTGCCCGGTTCGTTATTCCGTCCGGGCCTGGGGCTTTCCGAGTGATTAGGCGTCTTAGGATGCCTTTCACCTCCTCGGGAGATGTCGCGGCCAGGGGTTGGGTGTTCGTTAGTCGGTTCTTTATTCTTCGCGCCGTTCTTTCCACCTGTCTTTCTGTTTCTTCTACTTCGTCTGTAAGAGGGACTCTGTTCTCTCTGCACTGCCTCTCGAAGTTGTCCGCAAATGCTTCCGCCTTCTCCAGGTCAGTGTAGACGATTCCGTGATCCCCGCGTATACGCGGGCATGGCTGACGAGGTCCGTTCCTTAGTATCTTCTGCATTCTCCATGCAGAGTTATCCTCGGTATTCAACTCTTCTAGACGGGTAGTCCACTGTCGGTCTCTGATGTTTTTTAGTTCTTCCTTCAGCAATCGGTTGGCTCTGTTCATGCAGGCTTTGTCCAGAGGTGCTCGGGTTCTCTGGAATTGTCTTTTCAGTCTTCTCCTTATCCTAATCAGTTCCACCGTTTCTGGTGGGAGGTGGTCTTGGAAGTTGAAGCGTGGGGCAGGGACTTCCCGTTCGCTTTCGTTCACCGTTCTGATTATTGCTTGCTGTAGTTGGTCCACAGCGTTCCTCAGATCCTCAGTTGTTTCGATGCGTGGCATGTCTCCCATCGCATCGTGTATGGCGCGCTGGAATCTATTCCAGTTTATTACTCGCTTAACTGGGTTGTCTACTTCCACTTCGCCTCTTCCTATTGAAAATAGGATGGGGTTGTGGTCTGACGACCCTTCGTCTAGCACTTCCATCTCCGTTGTTTCGATGTTTTGTACCAGTGCGATGTCGAGGATGTCGGCAAGCTGTTCTATGCCTCTTTGTGGGTAGTGAGTTGGAGTGTGCGGTGCCACCACTGCTATCTCCTCGAGTTCTTCTAGTAGTCTTAATAGTACGTTTCCTCTCGCGTTTCCATACATACAATTCCACTGCCGTGATTTGGCGTTAAAGTCGCCGATGGCTACTGTTGGTAAGTGGTCTGGGAATATTTCTACCATATCCGTTCGTTCTAGTCTTGTTTCTCTGGAATGTGGGCGGAGGTACACTGATGCTATTCTTATTTGGTCGTAGCGACTGGTCTTGACTTTGACCGCTATGGCTTCGCCGATTGCTATGTCTGGTTTCCTGTCTTCGTACTGTATTAGGTCTGCTTTCACTAGTAACGCAGCGCCCCCCGCGGCATTGCGTCCCCCTGGCCTTTCTGCCCTGTATGCATTGTATCCTGGGATATGACATCTCATCTCAGTCCTAATTTTTGTCTCCTGTAGTGCCATGACGTCTATTTCTAGCCGTGATAGTATTTCCAGGAGCTCATTCTTCCTGTTTCTCCAGCCGTTGATGTTCCAGGATCCTATTCTTAGGGTTTCTGGGATTCGTTCTGGCATTATCGTTTGGTATTTTGAGTGAGGGCTGCTAAGACCGCTTGCGCGATCTTTTGCTGGTCTGAGTTCAAGCTTCCTAGGACAGAGATTATCGTGTCCGTGTCTGTGGTGGTGTTGCTTTTATTTTGCCTTTTTCTTGGCTGCTGGGTTTGAGGCCGCTGGTTCTCCGCTTGTCGCGGCCTTCTTCCTCCTTGTTGCTGTTGGGGTGATAATAATTTGAACCATATGACCTTCTACCTACTTAATGAGTAGCAATTTTATCAGGGTTCAGGTATAAACTAATTGAAAATTTAAACATCATAAAAGAAAGTACCAACTCAATGACAAATGATTTTACCAGATTTCAGGTATAAACTCATTGAGAACTTAAATATTATCCAAGAAATTTCACCGACTCATTGATTGGAAAATAGTAAATTAATTACCAATTCCCACATCAGAAAACGGATTTTACAGAGGGGGAGAATCCAATCCTATTTGGTCATTCAGTAAATGTTCTGAATTCTCAAATCTTATGATCTCCAAGTTTCCAGAAGTTTGAGTTTTGAACCTATGTTCTCCAAATGTAATATGTTACAGTCGTGGTTGAAAATGCGAAATGAGTTTTTACATTCAAGAAACTTCTCGAATGATCTGTTATTCTTTGTGAAACGATTCTTTCCGTTTGGCCAATATCAATTTTGTGTCGCAGTTCAACTTATATGCTCCTGATGTATCCGACACTGAAGTTTTGTCCGTATTGCTTTTCATACATTTGCTCAAATTATTATTTGTTCGGTAAGCCAAGTCCAAGTCTTTCTTTTTTCAAAACCGAGCGATGTAATTGATGGGTTCATCAGAGTATGTCAATTTCCTATGATGCACATTATCGTTTTTTGGAGTCTGATAGACCTGGTAAATGACTTGTTTTCGAAGTTTAGACGTTATGGCGTATTACATTTGGAAAAAAAAGGTTTCAAACTCAATGTTTTGTATGCTGGAAAATGGGTGGACTTTAGATTTAGAAAATGTTTTGAATGGCCAATGGAATTGAACATTTTCTCTCTGTTGAACCTGTTGTCTAATGTGGAAATTGGTAATTAGTTTATTACGTATCCATTCAATGAGTTCATGTAATTTATCTCATAATGTTTGAATTTTTAATTAGTTTATTCCTGAACTCTGATAAAATTCATTAGTTATCAAGTTGGTAAAAGGTCATTAGTTTCAAATTGTTATATTATATAAAGCACGAATTAGGTAAAATTCAGCTAATATGAACTCGCCTGAGAAAGCGAAACACGTATTGCAAAGCAAAACACGGGTTGCGGTTTTGTTAACTCTTCAGTGAAAATCTAACGATGGAGTATTATTTCAATACGTTATGTATTTTCATCAAGTAACGGTTAATTCCATCGCATATGAAAATTATGTTGGCAAATACACATTTTTGTGTACGTATTTCCGTAGAAAAAAATTTCATGTATTTTCAAAAGCCACATAAATTTCACAACATCGTATTCATTTCTAGTTTAACTTTATGAAGTTTCTAACAGAACCAAAGGAAAAGTCCCATGTAATAGTGTCATCTAGTTTTATAATCAATTGAGTTGAAAACCTGTCAATATTTTGGTGAAACTAAACATTTCATTAGAGAAACTGGGTTCTTCTAGTAGTCGATTTTTCGATTAATAAGTGACTGTGAAAATAGACTGGAAAGTTTCATTGGACACAATATGTACGTCAAATATTTTTCCAAACTAGTGCGAGCTGAAAAAAATTAATATTTTCCGTAATGATTAATTTTTATAGGTCATTTATGAAAAAATATTGTGAAAACTGTGCAGATTCATTCATTCATTTTATTTTTAATGCAACAGAAGGTATACCCATAGAATTCTGTACTAAATTATCATCTTCATCTATACAGTACCCCAGAAAAAGTATGAAATTTTTTGGTCTGGCATCTACATTTTCCAAATAATACAAAAATTTCATTTGGTGTTATTTAACTGGTCCATTTTAACGCTATAGAAAAGGTTTTATTGGCACATTTGGATCCTGATAACAGATCACCGAATTTCAGATAAATCCGTATATAGGTATATTTATTTATTTGTACATAAATGATGAAAGATTGTGTGATATGTTAGAGTTAAGTGAAAAATAATAATACTAAGGTGATAACTCTCGAACTCAAAGGTTAATATATGAAAAAAAGTTATTTACACGAGAATACGTTCCATGTTAAATATTTAGGATTATTGAAATTTTTCGAGGAATTCCAAGCCGTTATTTATAGTGTTGCTATAATCTATTTATTGTATACAAATCTACCTCCTAGTTCAATACAAAGAATCAAATAAAATTAATTGAGCGTTGGCGTTTTTTTTCAAATTCCCTCTTTCGGTAAAACCCAAAGTCTTTCTGATATTGACAGACAGCAATATCAAACAAATCACTTCAAAGTCAGATAATAGTTATTCATTATTATCAACAAGATAAAAATATCATTATAAGTTCACGTCAAACATTTATAGAAGGCTATTTCCAAATTGGAGGTGTTGGTGGTTTTGTTGAGGGCAGTTTGTTGACATTTGAGTCAAAGCATTAAGGTGATTATCGGGAAGACAAGAATGGCGATAATTGTGATGGGTAATGCAACATTCCAGCCAACTAATGCAGGAAGTAGAGCGGATATAATTTTGCGGCTTCGACAAAAAAAATATACATTTTGATGGAATTATGTTAAAAAAACATGGGCTGGGACCTTCCACTCTAGAACCTGTGTCGTTCCCACCGATGTTCCCCAGGGTAGCGTCCTAGGACCTATGCTCTTTCTTTTATTCGTACATGACCTCAACAACAGTAATCGTCAACATTATTCAGTATCATTTGCCGACGACTCTTCGCTCACTCTGAAGTCCTCGAATTATGGGGGACTGTCGTGTCAGGTCAATCAAGCAGTTGCTAATATGCAAAAATATTGTTCTTCAAATGGTCTCATCCTCAACAGCTCTAAAACTAATACAATACACTAAATGAAGGAGAGGATAAGGCAAAAGTGTAGAGAAATAACACCAGGCCAATTGAGGAAGACCCGCCAGAATTTGAGACGACGTTATGAAAAAAGTATAGAGCTTGAAGGGGGATATATTGAAAACTCCAATATTTGAAAAAACTGTTCCATTTGTCATTTAATTTATTTCTGTATAAGAAAAGCGGATATAATAATCATGAAAATATATTTCACACAAAGATGCATCAATTTACAATTGAACTTAACGAATAAACCATCACCCCTTTTCCAATCTGGATATAAACAACTAAATGAATAACAATGCTCTCGCCTGGCTCGCTTGAGTTGACTAACTATGACTGAGTAATTCCTATCCAATCACTCGGGCCCCTCCCTCGGGGCCAGACACATAAATAATGTGTTTTTCCAAACATGGTTCTGTTTTTTTCTTCAATTTTATACAAATTTCAACTTTTCTTCAATCAATTGGTCATTTATATTCTCATTCTCCTTTTATTCCAGAAATAAAATGTTATGTTGAGAGTTTTCTTTATGTAGGAAAAAAAAGACATTGATAAGAAATTCAGTTTCTCAAAATTCAGTATACTCGCTTTAGATTCTATTTCTATTTGAGAACAGTATCTTTGGAGATATTGGCCTTTTCAAATATATTGAAGTGTATTTAGACCAGTCATGTTCTGGACTTTTATTTCTTCATCAACACATTTTGACGTTTGTAGATATTTTCTGAATTAGCAATGATCCAAGAAATAATAGCATGGTTCACAGCAAATTATCTCTGATAACTTTCCAATGATTTATTTCAAAGTGGTCGACAATGTTTCATGGTGAATGTTACTAGTTCGGACTTCCATTGACTAATACGATTCCAATCTGATTTGAAACATCTGAAAGAACAAATAAAATTAAAATGTATAGCTGAAAATATATATTATATTAAGCAATAAAATTCGAAATGAAATTACAATCAAATAAAAATAAACAAAAAAATTAATAAAAGTTGAACAAATGAAATTTTAAAAAAATGAAAAAAACAAACAAAGTTACTTCACGACGTTTGATTGTTAGTATCGACAATCGTCTTCGGATGATGACTTTTTTAGCGACTGATTTTAATTTTATTTATTCTTTCAAATATTTCAAATCAGATTAAAATTACATTAGACAATGGAAGCCCGAACTAGTGAAATTTTCCAATAGTTGTTCGTGGTTCTATTTCCTCTTGTGACATTTTTTCTCAGGTACCGTCAAAATAATGATTTCTATTTTCTCAAGATCAGATGAAAGATTGTGCAAATACTGAAATATTGGCATCATTATCATATGCATTACTCAAACCAATTATTTGTGGATTTTTCAGTTCCTTTTTGATATCACCTTCTGTAATTCCTTTGATTAGTGATACACTTCCTCAAGTCTTCAAAATGTCATGTTTATTTTTTGAATATTTGTATAACTAAAGTTGAAAAGGGTATTATCTTATGTCGAATTAGATCAGTGTTATTTCGAATTAGCTCAGCTCAGCTCAGCTCGATTTCGAGGTGAGCTTCTGTAACATTGATTTCAACAAAAATCCTATTCACTTTCTACTCCAAACATTCGTTATAGAACTGAATCAAATATCATTCATAAAATGAAGCACAATACAGTATATAAAAGATTTGCAATATGAAATATGACTTACATGTATCCCAGTCATTCGCAAGAGTGGATTTTAAAGCTTAGAAATAAGACACTTATTTTATTGCCACCTATCTGAATGATGATACAAGATGAACCACTAATTTCATTCATAACATCACAACTTCATGTCACGGATGAGAAAAATCTACAGTTACAGTACGTAAAAACTTCCAAAGGATAGCAGATAACAAGTTCAAGATGAACTCTTCACAGAAATGTATAAATCATGCACAGAATTTACTTTGAAATACAAACTGAATAAAGTCCCCTCGAAACAATTGCTTTCATATAAACATCGAATTAAACGAAAAAGAAAGTACTGCGAAATAACAATTAATTTATAATAAGCACCTTGCTGAATCACCAGAAATGGAATACTCTACACGACGCGCGTTCCACCAACCGAGTTGGCGTCTTCATCTCCTGAAAAGACTCTCCTGCTGAGAATCGCACGTTAAAAAGTAAGATCTCGTTAATTCTTAGGTTGTAAGGTTAAGACTTTAAACAGCTTATTTAAACAGGCCACTTCTGTCACACTGTCAACAAAAATTGCAAGATAGCTTATATTGAAGAGATCGTTGCATTCATCCATGTTGGGTGAAATATATTTACATTGTTTCACTTTTTTTTTCTCTAAATATTCATTTATATGACATACATGTCAATCTACATTTTTTTTTTATAAAATTGTGTTTTCAGCATATAATTTATAATGAGAACAATTCTAAACTCCCTTGTATACTTCTTACTGTTACTGTTACACTCAGTGTTAGTTTAATAAAGGGCAAACTGAAAATTTAACCCCGAAAAGTTACTGTGCGTGATATAAGTGTGCCTACAATCTTTTTCAGTTTTCAAAACCTGAAATTCACTATTCGCAATTTGAGGCGAACTTTTCATTTTGCCCTTCATTACACTTCAGCAGATTCTCTATTGATTTAGCTTTCTTTTTACACGCTTTATATTAGCTTCACCTGAATGTATGTATGTATGCTTGTTTGTATGCATGTTTGTTTGTAACTCTCAAGCTCGGGATCTGTATTTATAGAATTATCGGCATTATTGCTTGATCTATTCGCGGACAGATGGCGCTGTATGTAACCTGCTTGATATTTCTTGATATATTCGCGTCAGGTGACGCGATTTCCCGGATTTCAGGAATCCGGGAAACTTATTAGAGAAGTATTAAACAATAGCTTTGAGATAGAAAGATTTTGGCTTTCTACTACTCCATCTTGATATAAAAAAAACGATGAGGGAATCTTCCAAAGAAAGGAAGGAAGTAATCAATTATAAAAGAAGTAACTCAATACATTCTACTCAATTTGTATTCCAAACATTCGTTAAGGAATTGAATCAGATATCATTCACAGGATTTCTATACAATATACTAAGTGAAGCCATAAACTTTCTTTCCTAGAAATGTAATCCTTTCAATTTAAATCGTTTACTTTATTGTATTTTTAAATGTACTCTGTCGCATGCATGTGTTATATTCTCAAGTCTTTCCTGACGATACAAAATCCATTATAATGTTATATTAAACAAATAAATTTTTGATTGATTGATTGAAACTTATCCAGTCAGTTACCACTAACAAATCAAGTTTTCACAGTTCATCATGTCCAGTAAAAGGTTTCTGTTGAGTTCAGCAATTAAAATTTTTAAAATATATAAATCCACTTAATGCTTTCAGATACTGCTTTGGAGATAAGCCAGTTGAAATTGAATTTCTTTCTGACCCTTCTGAAAATTTCAAAAGTTGCTACAATCCTGTTGTTAATTACGAAGATCCAAATCTTAACGTTTCCATTCCCGTTTTCTCTATTCATGGCAATCATGATGACCCTACTGGGCAGAAACAAATTTCAGCTATGGATTTGTTGTCCTCGTCGGGGCTAGTAAATTACTTCGGAAGGTGGAATAGTTTAGATAAAGTTGAAGTGGAACCAATATTATTGCAGAAAGGAGAAACCAAGTTGGCTCTGCTAGGACTGTCTCACATCAAAGATGAAAGATTGGGAAGGCTGTTTCTTGATAAAAAGGTATAAAATTGGAAGTGTTGTTTCACAACACATATATATTGTATAATTTTTTTATAATTATATCATATAATTTTTTAAATGTATTTTTTAAAGTATTGATTTCATTAAGGTTAAATTTATGGCGCCCCCAGGAAATGATCAAGACTGGTTCAATTTATTGGTTTGGCATCAAAATAGAGCTACACGTGGAGTTAAAAATTTTATTCCAGATGATTCTTTACCAGATTTTCTGGATTTAGTGATATGGGGCCATGAACACGATTGTAGAATAGAACCAGAAAGTAAAGCCAATGGTGTCTGGATATCTCAACCAGGTAGGTTAAGTTAGAATTTAAATTTGATATTATATACCAAATTTACGATTTGGTATTATATAGGAGTACATTTTAATTTCAACAACTTTGTGACACCATTCCTGAGCTATCAAGATTTTTCGGGTTTGAACATAGCTATTGAATTTGGTTTTTTTAATCATGACAATTTTGGAAGGGGTGGACTTCACATTATTCACCTATTTCAGAAATTTCCCAGCTGGCGCATCCTGTAAATCAACCATTGTTGACCATTATATGTTGCCTTTTGTTTTGATTTCTAGTTGGGATATACTGATGTCAAAAATGGAGTCTGCATTTTGGATGAAACTGATATTGAATAAAAATCTTTCAAATACTACTGAATGGGTTTGGGTCTTTGTACTACCGTTTTGAGAACAAACGAAACATTTCGTATTTTGCCTCATCGCCTTTGATAAAGTCTATCGCAGTAGTAGATGAAAAGGCAGGCATAAAAAGAAGAACTATTACTGAATGATCTGCATTTTTCCTTAAATAGTTTTTATTGACAATAATTGTTTTTTTTCTGTGTTGAACACAGTTTTATTGTAGATTTTTCTTGCCTTCATTGTCATGAAAGCTGGCAAAACATTAAGAAAGACTAGAATAGGAGATTCATTTCTTAATCATTACCGATTCTTTCTAAATATAAAATTCAGGTTAACAATAATCATTATTTTTAGTATGTATTTCATATAACTATTATCAAATATTTTTAGGTAGTTCAGTTGCTACTTCGCTAGCTTTAGGAGAGGCGATTACTAAAAAAGTTGGCATATTGAAGGTTCATAAAAAACAGTACAAGATGATTCCAGTGGAACTGAAAACTGTCAGACCATTTATATTCCAAGAACTGGTACTCAAGGAGTTGAACCAACTGATTGATGAATGTGATGGTTCTTTAACTCCCATAGAAATAACTGAAGATATTGTTACTAAAAAAGTTGATGAGATGATAAAACAGGCAAAAACTTTAGGTGAGCCGAAAAAATTTTTGTTGAGGTATTTTTTTTATTGAACTGTTTGGAAAACTGTTCAAATTTTACGTGACTATGGAGGTTCAATTCTCAAACATTGCATTACAATGCAATTTTTACCAATTTGAAGCTGTTTTTATAATATTTCCTACTATTTTTATATTTCAGGTAGAACTCCAGATGTAAGCGAAAAACCATTGATAAGATTAAATGTGAAAGTTAGAGATGAGAAACAGGTTTTCAATACAATCAGATTCGGACAGTCTTATGTTGGGAAAGTAGCAAATCCAGAGGATATGGTAAAGTGTAATGTTATAAGACAACCTATTAGAGGAGACAAAAAAGGAGATGGTATCAGTTTGAGCGTGAGTCTTATTTCTTTAAGTATTCATGTTTGTTGAAAAAAAGCTAATTAAAATGCAACCTATCAATAAAGTTCGAGTAAGGTCCCTGGCAGTGGTCTGTTGATAAACCAAGTTTCGACATTTTTCATCAAGCTTTTCAGGACACTTTCAAGTTTCAGTTCTGATTTATCTTTATTTTTTGTGCTCTGTTCATACTTAGTTATGTTATTGTTAGTTTTTTTTTGAATAATTGTTTTTTTTCCGGCTATAAACATTGCATGTTTCTTGGGAAAATAAATTGTTATTATTATTATTAATAAATCACTCGGAGAAAGTTAAGTTTGATTAAAAAGCTACCTGAATTTCTCCTTAAAGTCACAATCAGCAACTAAGTTCAGAAGGCCAAGTGAGGCAATTTCTTTTAGAAAGTGATCCTGTATAACTTTTTTCTATTGTATTGCATAAAATCATGTATGGACCTCAGTTCCTTCAATGAACAATCTTGTTATTTTCTTTTCAGGATACTCCGATAGTAGCCGAAAGAGTAGAAGATATTGTCCTGGAGCATTTTTCTGAAAATGACTTATTAAAAGTATTTCCGGTAGGACCTCTTGTTGAAAGTGTTAAAAAACATGTAGATGCGAATGATCCAGAAGCATTTTCTTTGACAGTTGAGTGAGTATGTAATTTAATTATTTTCGTTTTGAGTAACTATGATGAAAATAACTTAATTGAAGTAAGTACTAATTCATTATTTTTTCTTCATCTCAAATTATTTTAACAGTGTTGAAACTGACTACATGTTTTCATTTATCTGGCATGAATTCTCAAGGTAAATTATGAGCCACTGCCTTGAATTGAATTGATATTTATTTTTGTTATCTATATCATACTTATCATTATCATTGAGAATATTTTAGTCCCAATCATATAATTGTGATGCACTGTTTGGAACCCTCTGGTGTAGTAATGAATATTACTGGAGACCTATCCCAACAACAAACCATTATTTTTTTTATTTTACACGCTTTATATTAGCTTCACCTCCCTTTCATTTCATATCGGGATCTGTATTTGACAGATTTATCGACATTATTGCTTGATCTATTCCTTGATATATCAATCAATCAATTTATTCATTGTAAATGAAAC
>WOGJ01160787.1:0-11524 GCA_015342185.1 Leptinotarsa juncta | reverse complement strand
GGTTTGACGTGAAAAATGAGCATTATATTGAATGCTGGGTATTGAATTGTTCTAATTCATTATGTTTTATAATTGCTAATAAGAGTCAAACATATTTTCCCAAAAAACAGATTGATGAAAAATTATGTGTACCGGGGATATATTGAATGAAAACGTGTGAAAAAGTTATTTTCAATCTTCAATATGTGATTTTTCATTTTTGAAACTGTAGAAATATTAAGAGAAACGCTGAATAGTTCAATTAATTCAATTAATTTGAAAAAAAATCAAATGTTGCTGACATCATTCAATAATAATAATAATATTTATTTGGATAATAAAATAAAAAAAATATAACATATATAAAAACAAATGAACAGAAAAATCACAGAAGCAGTTCAAACTGCTTGTACGTGATATAATGATACTTAGAATATATCATATTACTGAAAATAATACCTACCGTCTTGTGAATTTACTCAGTTGAAGTTTTGAATTTCCTAAACGTTTCAAAATTCTAAATCTCATGAAATATTTGCTTATATAATCTGAGTGCCAGGTAATTGTCACTTCCTTGTCCAATCATTTTGTCACATAATGTATTATGAGCATACTCATAAACTTGTAATACATATTTTTTTATTTTTAATGAGTAACACTATTTTAATGCAGAAAGTTATCTGATTTCTATGATTTGAGTTTCGTTATATAAGAGATCACCACTACGTCACGTGTCTTTGCAAATATTAGTTTCAGAATTTTTGAAACACAATTACGTTTTCTGTAAAACAATCACTAACAACTCTCAATCCTAAAATTCCATATGTAAGATGTGATTGTACTAGCAAGAAATAAATCATTTTCAATTATCTAATGTCCATAAATTATTTAAAATATCTAAATTTTGGAAGAAACCCTCCTAATTTTTTGAGAAGTTGTTGCATATGTAAATCATATGTCGATCTATCGTGACACCACGGTATATCTCCAATGTTGCTGAAGGAATTTCTTTGTTCAAGCATACTTTGAGGGGACCCAAATTCAATAATTCGCTAATATAAGATGTGAATGGTAAGTACCAAGTTTTTTGGTAATTAACAGATAATTTATTGAATTAGAACCTTTCCGAAATTTTAGAAAAATCATCTTCAACGGTTTGTTTCATATTTTGCCAATTTGAAGAAGTGTAAAAGTGTAGTTTGACCAGTGGTATTCAAAAAAAATACACTATTCACATACATAGTAAAAAGAAGTGGCATCAGCCCAGTGTCTTGAGAAACACCATAGGTCACTGTTTGGGAACACTTAGGACACCATCAACTAAAACACGATCTGATAAATAACTGGACATAAGTTTGTATGTATTCCCACGGAAGACATAATCATTCAGCTTTCGTAAAAGGGTTTCGTAACACACAGAGTCAAAAGGCCTGAAGAGGTCTATAAATATTCCAAGTATGGGTATTTTTTTTAGAGCACTATAAATAATTGTAGTAAGGTTATAAATGGCATCCTTCGTTGATCTACCTTTTATAAAACCGTTCTGAAGTACCGGCAATATGTTGAATTTCTTCAAAAACTTGATCAGTCTAATTTTAGAAATATTGGACAGTGAAGAAATTGGTCTATAGTTACTGATTTTTAATTTACCTTCATTTCTAAATAAAGATTTTATAAATCCATATTTTAAAACCTCTGGAAAGCACCCAGAATCGAAACAATTGTTACATAAAAATGTTAGCGGAGAGCATATCTCATTCGCTACTTCTTTCAAAGTTTCTGATCGGATATTATCATATCCGCATAACTTTCTTGGTATCAATAATTTCGAACTTATTTGTGAGATATAGGTTCCAGATTGACCGAGTTAACTGTATAATTTTGTAAATTCATTATCATTATACTTAAAAAAAAAGAATTTATATAAAAAAATTCAATCTGCAGTTCCATAATCGTGAGAGTTCTCTTGTATTATAAAGCTCCTCTGGATCATTTCGTTACTTCTCTTGAGATTTATAAGTACTTCATGACTTTTAACGTTATTTTATTGAAATACCTTTATTTTGAAGATATATGCATTCTAGGAATTGATATTCTACAACAGTGAATTGTAACATACATTATTATAGGTTGTTTCAATTTTTTTTCCGTTTCGATATAATGTGTATCTGTAGCTTCATATTCCGATAAATATTCATTCTACTGTGTCGTGATGAATAGTGGTCGATAGAAAATGTACTCTATACATTGATGCTGTTTATTTTTTGCTCCTCTTCAGCTCGTACAGATAACCAAAAATTATATTAAATCTAGAATGAATGAATAAAGACTCCACTCGGATTCACTGAGATTGTTCTACGTCATAAATAAACATCTATAATAAAATTCCATAATAATATGCACTAAATTCTCAGAAATATCATTGCAATGAAACAAAACATTTTTGTCAAGATTGAGATTCTGTATAACTGTCATCATTTTTCTTCATCTGTTTAGTATTCTTTCTGTACGACAGTCAGTCATTTCTTAGTGCCTTCTATTTTGGAATTATAGAATAACTCACTATAATTCAATTAGAGTTATAACAATCATTTCTGATTATGCTGCTCAAGGGATTTATTTCAAAATCAATCTCCAAAAAATATTCATTTCTGAAGATGTTTCGAGACAAAAGTTTTCAGGGTAGTACCTAAATTTTTGTTCTGTTTCACTCCACACAATTTCTATAAAACTTCAACGGAACATATTGAACATGTTCAAAAGAAATATCCCTAATTCTGGAAATGACCCTGAAAGTCTGGAAGTTCTTCGCTAATAACGAGGTGCAAAGATAGTCACTGGGGTCTAATGAAATGAGGGTGAGTTCAAGATGAGAGTTAATCATGGCGGTGGGTGGTTTGTTGACAAACCCCTGAGCTGAAATATGCAAATTCCAGCACTCCCAGAAACTCTCATCCAGGGATTTTGTTCAGCTAATTTTACATCTTGTTTTCCGTAGAGATGTTTGCTGAAACTCATTACTTTTATAAGTCTTATTATTTTAAATCATTGTTTAGTCGAGTTGTTATAATGTTTTTGTTAGTTTGTTGAATTACAGACATTTTCACTGAAATGCAGAAAGCTTTTACGGATACTTTGGATATATTTTGATTGGAAGCACCCAAGATAATTTTATCAGAAAACTCATAGGAAATTTTTCAATGATTTTATTGAAATGTGGCACTCTTGAGGTATACAGGGTGGGTCAACAAGATCCCCTTGGTCGCTAACTATCAGAGAAAACAATTTTTCGAACTGTTAATTTTTTTTTGAAGTCATATCGATGAATACTGTTTTTTCAAATTATTTTCTTGCATACTGGGTGATTCAGCCGAGCTTGGCCAACCAAAGTTATATTTCTTTAAATAGAACACCCAGTATATGAGTATGTCAATCGATTACATATTTTTTACTTCACAAAGAAATTTTTGTTTTCGAGTTTCCATTGCGGCATTGCCAAGTTATTCCAGAAAATCTATGTTGCAGACAATAATTTTTTCAATTCACCACCCGCATGTCTACAGCAATTAGGTAGATTTTTTTAGGAATAGTTAGTCATCATCATTATGATAATTTCGAGAATCTCGGTAAAACCGGTCAAGTTTTATTCATTTTCAAACAAACATAATTCAACTTCTTCAAATGGAACACACTGTATGTTTTCATTTGTATGAAATGTTTCAACATTGCATCAGAGGTATAGCTACTATACGAAGAACTGATATTTTACAAATTATACCAAGTTTTAGTAATTGTGGCAAAATAAAATTATTTTCTTACGTTCACTTGCTCAAATTTGTTTTTCGAATATACAAACTAATCGATAGTACCTACATTAGCTCTTTTCATACAATCTAGTGATAGTTATCACCGGTTTCAACGGTAAGAAATGCTTAAAGAACCTAAAAAATATTTACACTGCACTTTTCTTTGAAAACCCGGTTATCCATGACTGACATCTAAAAATGGCTTTCGGAATTTGTCAATAACGCCATGTGTTTTCTTTTTTTTTTAAAAAAAAGACAATACTCAAGCACTACAGAAAAATACCCAAGACGCTCTCAGAGCAATAAAAAAGGGGTTGGAGACAATATGGATCCCTGTGGAACACCAGCGTTGATGGTGAAAGTATTCGAGATATATCCATCGACTCAAAGGAAGCACTCATCATCAATCAACTAAGTCGTCCATAGTAGGATTCACCCATTAAACCAGGCTGAAGAAACTGGAAGATCAAAATTCATTGACTCGATACTGGGTTTTTGGATACTCAAAAATACCAGGCCATAAAAAAAAGATACTGCAAAAATACTTCCGGGTACACATGTGGTAAATCTTGCATGAAGGACCCTTTGAAATGATAACTAAAGAACTGATCCCAAATGGTAGTATACAGCTCTGAATGAATTCAGGGCTACTCACTGGGCTTTGTTCATTCTGAGGCCATACAAACAAAATCACGGAAACAGCTGCAGACAATGTAATGAGTTCGTTATATTTCGTGTGAATGTGAGGGACTGTGTCACAGTAACTGTTATAAACTCAAATACGTGATAATGTAGAGGGAAACTCCATTTCATATATGATCTGTAAACGTTTTGAATTAATAAATAATCTAGACTCCGCCAATGATTCAGAGGAAGCTCCTGTTAATATTTTTCTCCAGAGTCGAAATGTTGAGTTTTGAAGTTACAGGCCACAATAGTAAAATATAATTGTGAAGATTGAAAATAATCGATTTCAGTTATCGAGATCAATATACGTTTAGCATTTTCCATATTAGTAGTCATACTTCAGGTATATGTAAGGAATGTAATGAAATTTTGAATGAGACTACGTGGTAATCCATCTCTCTATGTGTGTTTATTTATTTGTATGTATATTATTTCTTACTATTATGAATAAACTGTTTTTCACTATACGCAACAGTCCTGACGTGAAATGTCTCCCCCCTCCTAATTTTTGAACACGATTTAATTAAAGTTGCATGAAATTCACGTGGAAATATATTAATTTCATTACTTTTCACTGAGAAAGACAATAGTATTGCATCATTACTTGCCAAGAGAGTGCTACTAACTTCTTATAAAAGATGGGAGGGTTTTGTGACACAACTTTTGGAATCTACCCAGCAACGTTCTACTTTTGAATATCAGATACTGAATAATCTGTAGTGCTATATTTGTTAGAAGAATTTTTGAACAAATGATGGGATTATAACTTCGGAAAAAAAATGTTGTCAAAACTCACCCAAGTTCACCCAATGAATATTCAAAATGTTCACCATTCAGCATCTGGCAAAAAAGTTCATTTCCCATATTCAGAAGTAATTAAGAGCCTCTATTATTCTTTCTACGAGCTCTGGGGTGGACTGTGGTAGTGTAGCGTATACTATGGATTTTAAAAATCCCCGCAATATGCAAACATGGTTCTTTAAAATGACTTAGTAGATCACCTGATATGACGCCTTTAAATGTGTAATCTACAGTATGTAATATATAACTGAAGTACATTTCAGAACTTGTGGATCGAAGAAAAAGTTCTTGCAACAGAGATTTCCTTATGAAAACATTACTTTTTTAACTGACCCTCATTATTATCAAGAAGTGAATGAAGAACATTTCAAACGTGTACTGGACATTTCAAACATTTCAAGAGAAGATAATCTGCTGAAGTGTAATAAAGGTCACACTGATTCTCTACTGATACAGTTTTGTTTATTTTTCCGATTGTGGATGGTTAAACACACAAAAAACAGTGGGAATGAAACAAGAGTGAGTTTTGAATCAATTGTATCTGGAAATTATTCTCAAAACTAAAAATAAAACTACTCTGATTTCCAGAAATTAAAGTCTCTTTTTCATTAAAAAAAATTGAACACTGCGCAATTTACCACTTATTTTCAAAAAGTACTGCCCTAAAGTTCATCCCATCAGGATATCTAGTTTAGTTTGAAACTATTTGCTTCCCCACCCTATATTAAATATCGATCGCCAAATAATTTTGTTTCTTGCAGGTATTTGCATGTGTCTAATATATTTGTTGACATTTACGGTCATTTCAAATGATACATTACACTAATCACGAAAAAATATCAAATTCTGTAATTATTAAATTAATAAAAAGTTCATTACAAAAATTTGTTACCCTCTTTTAGGGAATATTTCTTCAAGAATAATGATCGATATTTTTGAATTGAACTATCATGCTATAATTAATAAAACCCGAGTTAATGGAGAAACCAAATGTCAGGAAGTATCGCGAGTGATATTTCTCCTAAGGAGGATTAATGATCATTTGGGTTAATAGCGATCGGGATAGATGGTGTGCAATCCTCATGGGCGTTCGGTTAGACTCTTTCTTGGGAGTAATATTCGCAAAGAAAGGGTGAAAATGACTTAATCAGATTTGAAACGTGAGCTATGCTAGATTACTTCACTCCCCAAAAATTAAGATCAATCAAATTAATTCCCCAAACGTTTGTTTGAAGGTGATTGAAAATATTTCAGGATGAATTTCATAAGTTCTGACTTACATTGTCTAATAATATATAAAATGATTTATTGAAAATTCAAAGAGAATAGCATAACATAGAATAACAATTATATTAAGCGAAAAACCGCTGAAATAAAATTACAGTGAAATAAGTAAAAAAAAATTTACTTGTATTTTATTAAACTTTTATTTCATTTCAGGGTTTTTTTGCTTAATATAATTGTTACTTCCAGCTATCCTTTTTAGTTTCTTGATTTGTATTGGTTGATTTTGAGATTTCAAATAATTTTATACCGGGTGACACGAAACCAATTTACCCCCCTGTATGTTCGTTGTTATTTTATACGATTGTTTCAAATTCGATACTTCGATTTGATGTTATGAATCTACAATTAACAAGGTTTCAAACTGAATATGACACTTCCGGTTTGACCGGAAGCACATTCATTTTTTTATTTCAAATGGAAAGAATGTTTTTCTGCCAAATTACGATTTGATATAAAATCAGCTTTCCCATGATATGTCATAATCATACTTTCAATTCACAATCTGCCGATATAATTGAGACTTTATTAAAAAAATACTTTTTGTATTCCCCTCGTAACGGAACATTTTCATGAAAGTATGCAATGAGAGATTGAACAATATCGTGTGGGTAACAATAATTCATGGCCAAACTTTTTACACAATAAGTTTTATGCGGGCTAACTATTTTTACAATTTTAGTTTTTCTACATTTTTCAACATCAATACACTAATTTCTTTTGAATGCTAACTTAGGAATTTTTGAAGATATTCAGAAACTCCAATACATATTGAAATACAAAAAAACATGAAAAATTTTCATATTTATTTTTTATTAAGATAATTTCCATGGTATACCTACTTTGTTTTGAGCCTTTTAACTTCATGTTGGTTGGCTATGGAATTAAATTTGTTGAATTATTCTGTCGTTGTGTTTACACACATTGACATTTCTAAACTAATCAGTTGTGAAATGAACAACTACTACCGATTTACCTAAACTGAAAAAGTTGATATGCTGTTGATTTATGAAGAAGCAAGGAAAAATTACAAATATATCATTAAGGCAGATCGAATATGAGGCTGGAGTGCCTGGAGAAACAGCAAGAAAAATTTTGAAAAAATACCGCTATCGTTCATTCAAATACCAAATTCATCAATATTTGTATGGAAATGATGCGCAGAGAAGGATTGTGTATTGTAACATTGATGAATCACGCTTTTCAAACAATGGTGATTTCAAAAGAAATAATTTACGTTATTGGGCACAAGAAAATCCTCATGTGTTCAGAGAAGGAAGATACCAGGAAAGATTCGGATTCAATGTTTGGCTAGGAATTTTTGGTACCAAAATTGTGGGACCATTTATTTTTTATGGAGTTTCAACAGGTGAACGGTACCTACAAATTTTAAATAATGAAATGCAAAACTTTATTGAAGACATTACCATATCGACGCGTTGTGTTATGTATTTTCAACAAGATGGATAACCTTCATATAATTCGAACGTAGTCCGAGGGCATCTTACTAGAACTTTCAACGACAATCGGATTGGTACTCATGGTCCAGTTCGTTGGCCATCAAGGTCATCAGACCTCACGGTCTGGTGGATTTTTTTGTTTGGATTTTTTTGTTTGTTTGAAGAATAAAGTTTATGCTCACAACAGACCTCAAAATCCCGAGGAACACGAATACATGGTAAGGAGAGCCATCAAAGAAATTACTCCTACTCAACTAGTAAATGTTATGCGAGCATGCTCCGAAAAAAAATTGCATAGACGTTAACGGGCGATATTTTGAACAATTATATTAATTGAGTCTGTCATAGGTATATAAAACTACACATGTTCCAAATGTCTACTATTTTCTAAGAAAATGATCGAAATAAATATTTTGTTGCGTTCGATTTTGCAGTTTCAAAAATAATACCAGGCCTTTAGAAAAAATTCAATATCATAGCCAATTGAGATGAAGTTGAAAGGTTCAATACAAATGTAGGTATAGCACAGAAATTATCTTCATAAAAAATAAATAGGAAACAAAAATATGGAAGTTTTTTCATGTTTTGTATTTGAATATGTATCGGAGTTTCTAACCAACTTTAAAAATTCCTAAGTTAATATTTAAAAGAAATGAGTGTATTGATGTTGAAAAATGGAGAAAAACTAAAATTGTAAAAATAGTTAGTCTGCATAAAACTCATTGTGTACAAAGTTTGGCCATGAATTATTGTTAATCACACGATATTGTTCAGTCCTCCATAGCATACCTTGATGAAAATGTTCCATTACGAGGGGAATACAAAAAATATTTTTTTATAAAATCTCAATTTTATCGGCAGATTGTGAATTGAAAGTATTATTATGACATATCATTGGAAAGGTAATTTTTTACCAAATCGTAATTTGAAAAAAAATACATACAAAATTGTCATATTTGGTTGTCACATTGTCAACGAAAATGTCATATTTGGTTTGATACTTGCTAACTTGTACATTTTTAACATCAAATCGAAGTACCAAATTTGAAATACCCATATATAATGACAACGAAGATACAGGGGAGTAAATTGGTTCCAGGTCACCCGGTATATTATTAGACAATGAAAGTCCGAACCAATGTAATTCCCCAAAGATTTCCAATTAAATGACTTCTCTTCAACTCAAAACACATATCAAAGCTAATTTTGTATTTCATTGAGGAGTTATTGAAACTATTGAATATTAAAAGGTACCGAATAATCTGAATCTAAAAAATTTTTAAATCTCAGTAATATCAAGATATGCTGAAGGAGATCACTCAAATGTGTTAGTGCATAAGTTGAACATCTCGAATTCTATTAATATTTCAGGAAATGGTCATGTCTATTTATCTTTCACGTATTTTCAATAAGCATCTAAAACAAATTATTCATTATTAGGAAAATAAAAACATCAGATAAATTCACCGAATTGACGATCAAATCATTCGCTGTTATCTATTCAAATAAATGTAGTATTATATTAATATTATAAATATGAATGTTTGTATGTGTAAATGTGTTCACTTCATTGCGTTGATGCAATTCAATGGATTTGGATGGGATTTGGCACATATAGTTGATAATCTCACTCCACAGTTTGTATCTCGGCTTAACGACGGTTATGAATTTATGTTAATGACACACTATGAAATTTCTGGAAAAAGCTTTGTGGCTCTCCATTTCTGCATCATCATACAAAAAAATGTGGAAAACTTTCGGTAAAGGAAGTTTTAAACAAAAATATTTCACAAAAAAACATGTCTTCTTGAAGATATTTTCTTTTCAGTTTATATAAAGTTTCCATGGCTTCCATGAAGTTTGCTGATCGTATGAATATTTTACGGACTTTTCAGGTGACATTAAGTCGTAATATTTTTTTGAAACGTTCAATTTCTGTAGTTATCCAAAATAGTGCTGGTGAGAAAACTAAAACAAGTATCTCTATCCGAAACTTTGAAGTATATTGAAGTAGAAATCTGGAAAAATTTTTCATGGATATCAATCATTCCCAAAAAGTATTTCTTTTTTAATTCAAATGAAATTTGCCACCCTGTCATATTCGTATATACTATGGTGAAATCGCATATTGCTATATATGGTATTACTTGATTCACAACTTATGATATTTCCTTGTCAACCCTTCGTGAAAATTTTTTATTTGTTTATGACCAGTTTGTATTGACAGATTGATCTGGAATCTTTGGCATAGAATGAATCCAAAATGAGCAAAATACCAAACACCAGTACTGCAATACTGTCCCCAGCATTCACCATCTAAGTTGAGGCTTGCTGAAGCTGAAGATGAACATCTCCTAAAGCCGTCAACTTGGTTGGTCAAATGGGTCTGGTTGTAACTGATTCAGTGATTGCAGAGTAGTGTCCGAATGATTCATCACATACTATATTCTATTATAGACAGGATAGCTTTCACACTGAAAATTTTCCAGAGGCTGAAAAGCGAATGCATCATTTACAGAACGATACCCTAGCCATTTATTCTACTTTACAAGATCCTGATGAAATTTCTGTTGTTATGTTCACAATTTTTATAACCTGTTCATTTCAAGAAGTCTGAACTTGTAAGATTTACAAATTAAAGATATTCTATCCTTTAACGTGCGACTTCTAGCATGGGTTCCAAGTAACTACTTTGCGATTCAAAAACAGTAAGGTGAATACGCCAAGGACAAAAACGTACGTATTAGGAAAAATTCATTTCGGAATTGAATTTCTAAACGTTTATCTCTCCCAACGTACCTACACTATAGAATCTGGTGAATTTTTGTCGGAAAACAAATATTTTCTCGACTATTGCCAATATGAACATAAAAGTATATTTAAAGTGGCACTTCTACTATGTGAATCCTACGTCCGAGGGTAAGATTCAATAACTAGTATCAGCTATCTGGTGAACAAAGCCAACATTCAGTAGAAACTCTATTTTGATAGGAATTTTTCTGCGTTTGGATTGAATTTCTCCTTCGTCATCGAAAGTAGGTATTCCAATTGATTGATCACAGCAGGATCCGCTACTGTACGAAATAGAAGCATCTACAAAAATTTCCTTTATACGAAAACCTATCTGAATGTCTATCATATGTGATTTGGAATGCTTCACCTGATCTTATACTGTAGGAATGTTAGATGAGGTGAATCTTCCAAAACTTTATTGAAAATATTTATTTTCGCAATAATTTTGATTCATAGGGAGTTATGTGTTACGTGTTAGTTTTTGTTTGTAATTGCCTGATAGTAATTGGTGCTTCGAGTATTCTCTGAGATTCCTGTGAAATACAAATACGAGAAATAAATAACCTAACATTCTAATATTTAGTTCTTCAAAATATACATTTACTTCACTGTTGAGTTATATTGGCAATCTGTGTCACTTCTGTTAAGTTCATATCATTGAAAGGTTTGATTAAAAGAGTTCACCTGTGACGTCATTGAAGATGATTTTACCCC
>WOGJ01160750.1:0-10399 GCA_015342185.1 Leptinotarsa juncta | reverse complement strand
AAGGACACCTATTTCTTGATTGTGTGGACTGTTGAAGCAGCTATGCCTACATCTTGAAGTAAATGACTCGAATGTACTACTATCTTCCTTAAAGTGTGTGATTTATGGACATTTGCCTTAAGACATTTTCAAACGAATATAATACTGTACATTCGTCAATTAATTGAACTTCGCTATCTGCGCCTGCCAGATTCGACGTTGGTCGCAATTGCACTATTTCAGCATTCATGGGAATTCCAAACTCGGTCAAAATTCAAATCCGAATACGAACGCAACCAGCACAATAAATCGTCCCACATTTAATAAATGTCCTGTACCGCTAGGCAAAAATACTGTAAGCAATGAAAGAAAGCCATTGTTGTGCATGCATAAATCCCAACAAAAATTCGAAGACAAAAGCTCGGAAAAATTATGGACCTAATACTCGGAGAGAGGAAAGAAAATCTTAATTATGGAACTGTGATGCGTTTCGAAATGCCGAGTACACTGTTCAACAAAAACTGTGACGGTGTTTTCTCATTGGCTGGAGATGGAATGTGAAATCGGGTTACAGTGAAAATATACCAAAGGTGATATGAAATAAATATAGTTTAAAAAAACTAAAGAACACGCTGTCAAGGAAGGTCGAACTAAAAAGTAAAAAATATTTTTTTAAATGAGCATAACACAATAAAGATCGAAAAATACTAATATTATTGCGAAGAAAGCTTTTCTGCCATATTTTGTGTACATCTAGCACCCACGCTTGTTTCACAATAATACTAGTATTTTTCGATTTTTATTGTTTTATGCTTATTTAAAAAAATATTTTTAACTTTTCAGTTCGATGTTCTTCAAAAGCGTGTTTTATAGTTTTTTAAACTATATTTATTTTCAACTTTTCAGTTCGATGTTCTTAAAAGTTTTATTCAAAATATTAATGGACTAAAAATATTTTTTCAGTGAATAATTTTAATTTTCAAATCAATCTTTTGATTTGATATGTATATCAAGCACCTTGATTCAAATTTTTCGATTTTTTGAAATATTTGAGTAACTGAATTTTTAAGGTGTTCAATTTACGATAAAGTTTCCATTGTTGAAATCCATATTCCGTTTTGCTTTCAAATAATCGAATTGGATTTTAAAATGTATCTTCCGCTTTCTGTACTGAATCACAAGTAATTGTAAATATTTAAATTTTTCACCTGTAGTACAAAATTTCGCTAATACTTATAATTCTCAAAATATGTTTTTTATTTTGATATTCTTTTGAACAACCTATCAAGGAGGTTTCACGGGCAGATGCCGTATAGCGTATAAGCAATAATTGATAGTTACATACAGCACCATCTGCCCGTAAACAGATCAAGCAATAATTGTGAGTTACGTACAGCGCCATCTGCCCGCGAATAGATCAACCAACAATGCCGATAATTCTGTCAATACAGATCCCGAACTCAAGAGTTACACTATATGTAATACCTATATTACACCTATATGTAATAGGTGAAGCTAATATAAAGAGTGTAAAAAAATGTGGTTTTTGTCGCTGTTCCATTTTTGTGATACAACTTTTATGCACCCTTCTTACCTACCTTATTTCCGATTTTTCCAAGTAAAAGACACAAGCACTACAGAAAAATTATTAAGGCGCTCTAAGAGCGGTGCCTGTGCGAAAGTAGTTATTCACATTAGATTTAAATCGCTAAAATACTACAATTCATGGAATAAATAGTGACTTCATTGTTAGACGTTGAAATCCACATGTCAAGTAGAATTTATTTTTCCAGGTGAAGGGCAGAGACGGGCGGTACTTCCTTGCAGGAATCATTTCCTGGGGGATCGGCTGTGCAGAAGCGAATCTACCAGGAGTTTGTACAAGGATTTCAAAATTTGTTCCATGGATCCTAAAAAATGTAACTTGATATTCAATCGTCCAGTTTCGAAACTAGGAAATATTCAAATTTTGTGGAAGTCATGTGAGAAAACTTTCGAGATTTCATATTTCAAAATTTTCTCAACTATAATTCAGATAACTGATGCGAATCTATCATTCCAGTCGACAACATTCCGTTCAGTCAATTACAGTTTCTTAAAATAAATAATTCAAGATGAACTCAGTAGTGAATATATAAAAAAAAGGCTTCCGCGGCCAAGGTTTTCAGTGTCACTATTTTTGGGATTTGAAGGCCGTCGAGTTTCACCGCGTTTCGCCGCGAGTAGCTTCTTCAAACGCTTAAGATTATTCAGTAATCGAAGATAAACTCAGGATGTATAAACCCCTGAAGCTGGCCACTCACGCTGGCGAAACGTCAGGATATATTTCTATAAATGGATGACCTTCAAAGCAAGAAAATAGTGACACATATATAAAAATTCGAAATCATATTGTCAGATTTGATTTCCTGAAATTACGTAATTCAGCAAATTAACATAATTTTTTCAATCAGACATTGAATATAGCACTTTTTTGTAAAAAATGTATATTTTGTAATATGTGAATATATAATATTGACCTATATAATATATAACCGAAAAAAATGATACACCATTTTGACTAGGTAATGTTAATATGTTTAGCAATAAATAGAAAATAATATGTTTCTATGTGATATTTAATTTATTTGTATTATATACAGTTGAATAAATAGTACATGTTGTAAATTTTTCATTCGTAATACGTTTTATCACATTGTCTTAATGACAACAGTGTAACAAATTATACCATGATGGATCAATGTCAAAACAGAATATTCTTTTTATTTTCGTGTGCCTGATTTTCTCAACATAAACATCAGAACTTTCATATGTCGCAACATAGACCCTATCCATATTAATGTAAATAGTTTCATACAAATCTGTAATATTTTTCCAACCCTAAAAAATCAGCGAAGCGAATACTTTTATTCGGACGATTAGAAACCAGTTCTACTGATTTAAAAAATATTTTCAATAATACTCTATTTTGAAGAGGGTTTCAAAATCTTCAAAGTTGTGCTGTTGAAAATTATTATGAACATTACAAACTTATCAACTTTGTGAGGTTGAAGTTGAAGCTGAATAAAAACATTTCTCAAGCGGGAAATCAGAATATGATCACGTATCGTCCAGCGGACTTCTTGCATGTTTTGCCCAAATGCCAATTTATTATTACAATGCTATTTATTATTACATACATACATTTTCACTTGCTTCTACAAACAAAATTCTAGTTAAAAGTTCAATAGCTTTTAAGTCACATCAAAACGCTTTCTTGGAGGATGTTGACGTCATAAGTCGGGCGTGTCGTTATTCAGCAATACTGGTCCCAGTTGATTTTGCAGTATTTTATATAATGCCAAATTTGATATATTTCGATATTTTGACGGAAATGTGGAATTTTTTTCTTTGATTCATGATGCAAATCCAACAAGGTATTGTACAGAAATGAAATGTTCTTCCTGAACATAATCAAATTGTCAGACATGCTATTTTGATAACGACATTGGTCATTATTTATATACTTACCACTAGGTATTGGTCGCGGTTTGGACTGCATAGAATTTGGTTTGTCACATTGAGTTTCGTTAAAGACCATTTCAAACAAATTGTTACAATATTTTTTTATTAACACAAAACTTAAGGTTTCTAAATTCAGAACTGATGAAATTCAATACAATCTTTGAACCCCTATTTTCCCCCTTGGAGGTGGAAATCCCTAATTGCCTTTCTTGATGCTTATTCACGCTATACGAAGAATCTACTTGCATATTTCAAGATATAGGTTCAGTAGCTGCACGTTAATATCAGTGCGGACAACACCTAGTAATTTATATTTTTACTTCAAAAACACAGTAACTATATAGAAAAATATGCAAACTGCACTAAGTAATGCATAGCTTCGAAAATCTAATTATGTTTTTGGCGATGGTGCTTCATTGCTTAGACCACCCCTCTACCCCTGCGCATCGTCCCCAGTTGTCTTACAGTAGACGCGACGCGTAATGTCTTACTGCGTTGCGTCAAGTAAATCTTATCGTAATAACTTTTGACCGATTCGTCCAATTGACTTAGTGACAAAATTTATCTATATTAAATAATTACAACTACAGTTGTATTAATTTTTAATAGTATCCTGAAATGTTGTTTGTAAACTATCCAATTTAATTTTATTTATGGATCAGTATTTTGCATATACTTAATAGCTAAGAGGTATATACTTTCGCAGACTTCATTCAACATAAACAATATTACGGTACATTATCTGCATGTAGGTGAAGTTAGGTTAGGTTCAAAGTGAGTGAGGGTATTTGACCCTCCACCGCAATCCTTGAAGGTTTATTGTGGCTCACACCTATTCACTCTCAACCAAATAAACCCAGCTTCTTAACGAAGCCGATTAGTTTGTATGGTGAGTGGTTTTTCAGGTCAGATGGTAAGAGTACGGCTCTATCGAACTCTAAAAACCTGATTCGGTCTCTAGCGTGGCAGGCAGAAAGTATGTGCTCTGCTGTTTCATCATTTCCCAAATAGAGACGCCACAGTTCGAGTCTCTGAATATGATAATTCAAATGACAGTGACATGTAAGAAGACCTACTGTAATCCAACAACTATTTGGTAAATAAACGCCTTGAAGTGGGCCAGTCCTGAAAGATTCTGCCAGAAGTCCATAAATCTTTGTTTGGCAATTTGGACGTTGCTCGGTAGGAGCCAAGATCTTCCAACGCCACTTGACTATCGAAGAATACTGTTATTGACTCGTGTATGAGGTTGGATTCTTCCAATATATTCGCACACAATGCAATAGTGAACATTTCTGTTGTTATCTCTTTCCTGGGTCTGCGTATGAAAATACCTGCACTTATCTGTATTTAATTCCGAAATAAATTTTCCAACTCACTTAATACTTATCGTTATACACAAAATTACACAAAACCGTTATAAATTGTATCTTGGATATTATTCTGATGTATAAGCTGCATTTCAGTCGTTCAGTCGTTTAGGCGTGAAAGTGTCACAAAAAAACAAACAAACATACATACATACATACATACATTTGGGTATCAGTATAGATAGTGTAGATATAGATAGATAAATAAAAATGACGTAAGTAAGGTTCGTCACACCTCAGTAGGCTAATTCTTCAGACGTAGAAGTCTGAACATGAACAGAACATGAATGAAGTCAGAACATGAAGGTCTTATATTTTTTTAAATAATGTTTTGTTTGCATATGTGAAAATGTGGGTAGTCAAAACCACGAGGTGAGGAGTTATGACATTAACATATATTGAATTCATGGGGATGAAACACGCAAATGTGGAATGTATAGTCCCAATAGCATATGTATCTTGTAGAGTAGAAAAGGTGAGTGTAGGTCAACGGCACTTAGACCACATTTGACCCATTTAGGACTATGTCCTAAAATTCTTAGTCCAGCTGCTTCCTTGGCTGAAGAGTCGGCAATGTGATTACCTTTACTCCTGTCGTGCCCTTTAATCCACCTCAGGATAATGTTATTATCTACCGAGGCTTTGGCTAAATCTTAGTGGCACTGTAGTACTAGCCGTGTGGTAACACGTTGTCTGTTCAAGGATAATAGGGCTTATCTGTTATCAGTACCTTTCACCTAATTATTATTTTTTAATTTGTGGGCTAAAAGTTTATTTTGAAATCAAAAATTATTAACCCGTTTTTTCTGCTGAAATGATATGGCCCAATTTTTTGTAGTACAGTTATAGTTAAACACACAAAATTGTTTTTATTTTCTTCATTACTTGAACTTTGAATAATTTTCCTGTATCCAGACGCATATTATGAAAAAATTCGGTCTTTCCTTAGTGTGACTCTGTAGAAGCAGCCTTGTCTCTGGGAGATCACATGCCCTATGCATGATAATGTTTTGGAGCACTCCGTTGCTTGGATGGAGAGAATTTAAATCCAGTGTTGCCTAGCTTATGTAAAATATAACCTATAGAAATGTTTGCGCGTGTTTCAAAATTTCAATTTTAACGCTAGCTCAGATTGAAATGTATTCAAGAAAATGCACACAAGTATTAACAGATGGAAACACTTCTACCTCAATGATGCATAGATCCCTATTAACGTCACAAATATTTTTGGGACGTCGATTGTTTCTATCACTTTCGAAAATTAACGTTTTCGAAAAATTGTTTGCATATGCGACAATCAAGGCGTTTATCAATGAAAACGTGACTCATTAGTTCCAATTCGTTTTTCTTCAGTGGAATCCGCTGATTTTTGATAACAGAACATGATTAACAATAAAACAAAAATGTTTCCGACTGAACATTTTTAGGAAATTAAAGTGAGGTTTCAAAGTATATTTGGCATTCAGATGAAATGAAGTTATTCATAACATACATTTTATTGAAACATATATTATCGCATTTATTGGCCTGAATAGAACTTAATAAAAAATGTTCAAAAACGTGAAACATCCTGCTGACGCCGATAACAGACCTTCGAAAATAAATTATAAACAAGAAAAACAATCCACTTCGAAGAAATAACTCGAAATATGTTGTGTGGTTGGAACACGTGCTTACAGAAAATCCAGCTCCAGTCAATAAAGTATAGGAAAATAAATGAAAAACAATTGCCCCAGAAAGTTTTATTTGTGTGAGCAGTACAGAGAAAATTTTCCAGAAAATCGCTAACGTTTGAGAGAAAATATTATTTTCAGTGATGTGTGGTTGCTGGCTGTATTCGAGGACATGAGGTTATTGAAAGTAAAAGGCTCCGCTGTATTGATTTAATTTAGGTTCACAGTGGTACAATTTATCGACATTGTATAAACGTCTCTTAAAGCCGTATATGATAGACATTTAGATTATGTGAAGAAAGTAATGATGATATCATAAAAATGAATGGAAAGGTAAAATGTGTTAGATATATACGCGTATATCATTCGACTACTTCCTCTCTGCAGACCCATAGTGGTGCCAATTAATCTATTGTCCAAAACGAGCACTTTTGTTGACACCAGAACTTCAATACTCGTTTCAACACGCGTTTCATCAATCAAGTTTGCGTTTTCAAGAGATTTTCCTCAATTAATTTTTTCATCTCCTGAAGAGGTCAACTCGGTTGGTGAAACGGGCGTCAAGGATAGTATTGCAGTTCTGGGGTTTGAGAAAAGTGTTCTTTTCTCTGATGAAATAGGATAAGACAATTTATTGGCTTTTCAGATGTATACAAATAAGATACAAATAAGATAGGTCACATATACACACATACATCATTACCCAGGAATAAATACCAAATTGGGGCAAAGTTGCGTTTTTCTTTTTTTCTAGCGTTATTTGACAACATGGCTCATGAGTGTACGTTAACTGGTCCTCGAAAAATTATAATCGCAGAGTTTTAGTGATCAGTTTGATAGATAGCAAATATGACAAATTTGCAGGATGTAATTTTTTCGTTTATTTTTTTCAGATGGGATCATTTTCACTCAAAACATTTTTTTTTCGAATCTAACGATAACAGTTGGTATGTGATTGGATTAACAAATTTATCAGAATCAATCCAAATAATGTAACAAACAAAATCAACGAGCTAAAAAACCGAATTAACAAAAAAAAATAAAAAATGGCAAATGACTTCAGCAATGCACATTTTCACATACATTATTCGGATGTATATTATCGGTAATTATAAAAAAATTTACTGTACTAAATTTTCTCTCGATTCAGTCAGTTCAATTTTTCAAGGGTAAGACAAAAGCACTACAGGAAAATCCTGTGAGAGCGGTACCTGTGCGAAAGTACTTACTTCGAAAGTACAATAAACTTGTTTATTGTATAAGTTTGAAAATGTCCGTATAGAACGAAACTGCAGTAACGTTAGTTACAAATAAAAGTGGTGAAAAACATAGAAAGTTTCATCTCTCTGTTCTTTATTATGATTTCCTGCCACGTAGTAACGGCCATATCCATCAATTCATTTTTCTGAAATTGTTTTTTTCAACATGTTTTATAACATTTGAGATGTTAAACTTTCAAATGCACAAAGTCTTTCCAAAAGCATTGTTTTTCTCAACAGGTTTTGTTACATTTGAAATGTTAAATTTTCAAATGCACAAAGTATTTTCAGAAGCATTTTTGAAAGGGTTGGCTACAGCTATTGCTATAGCCTTTATAGTCCTCGAGAGTCCTCGAAGAATGTCATCACTTAAAAATGCCCTCAAAGGAAATTGGTTAGCGAAGTAGAATGTCAATTGGCGATACCACCCAGAAGAGAGAACGCTAAAGTAACTCCAGCTAGAGCCTTCGATAGAAAAGCTCCCCTTCCTTATATTAGAAATATTTGCCGAACAGATCGGAAGATTTCTGGGATGAAAACAAAAAAGTCCACAAAACGATTTTGCATGACCTCGAAGTGATGTCGATCAAGATAGCTGCAGCTCTGAAGATATAAAAGAAAAGTGTTGGATATATCGTCAATGAATATTTGGCTATGCGAAAGCTCTGTTCAAAATGGTTGTCCCGCAAGCTCACAATCGACCATTCATTCCCACATTGATATCAATTCAAGAGGCACCGGTAGACAGATGTTTCAGTCAATTGGGCATCGTCAGTACCGGGCAGGCAGTCCTCGATTGAATACAAAATGTGAATAACCAAGAAAAGTAGGTAATTGAAAAAAATTACTGTGTGAACGCAAGCGAGCCATAAGCGGGACCACCTATTGGTGTGACACCCAAGATTGACAAGTTTTTATTTCAGTATTGGTGGAGAACCACCTGCCCGATACTGACGATGTCTAATAGGTTGAAACAGCTGTCTATCAGTAGCTCTGAAATTGAAATCAATATAGAAATGATCAGAATAGTACTCATCTATTAATCTTCTGATGTTCATGGAATTATTTTCCATTAGCTTGACTACATTAACCTTTTCCGCATTAGCTTCCCAAAGTTCTGCTACCGCAGTTGTCGGTTGATCGGTCAAACCACCAACAATGACATAAAAACTTCTAGGATAAAAACATAAAAGGTCCACAAAATGATTTTGGATGACCTTAAAGTGAAGTCAATCAAGGTAGCTGCAGCTCTGAAGATATCAAAGAAGAGTCTTGGACATATAGTGCATGAATATTTGGATATGCGAAATCTGTCTTCAAAATGGTTGCCTCACAATCGACCAAAAACAATAACTGAGCAGTGTTCGAAGCTGTTCCACCATGGAAAACCCAAATTTATGCATCGATATGTGACAATGGATGAAATATGACTTCATCATCTCACACCAGAATCAAAATGATCCTAATCTGAGTGGACTGCAAGTGGTGAACCGACTCCAAAGCTTGCAAAGAAGCAACAGTCAGCTAGCAAGGTAATGCTTCCAGTATTTCGAGATGTGCATGTAATACTATTCATCGACTATCTTGAGAAGGAGAAAATAATCAACAGCGGCTATAACATAGCGTTATTGGATCATTTGAAGGGTAAAATCGCGAAAAAAATGACCCATGTGGACAAAGTGATGACAGAATTGCATGAATTGTGCTTCAACTTGCTTTCGCGTCCACCGTATTCTCCAGATCAGGTCCCATCAACTTTTTACTATTTCCAGATCCCAAGAGAATGCTCACTAGAAAGAAATTCAGTGCCGATGAAGAAGTAATCGTCCAAACTGAGGCCTATGTTCAGATTAAATACAAGCCATACTATAAAAATAGTATGTATCGAAAAATTGTACGATTGCTATTGTCATTGTATCGCCTTTGAAAGTAACTATATTAAAAATGGAATACAATTATATGAATTTCTTTACATATAGTCAGTGGACTGGCTATAAATCAAATCATTTAAAGGAACAATTTGTTCAGGCCAGTCTCAACTCGTTCACAGCCAGATGGCGCGATGACAAATCTGCTGTTTGTTGTCCGCTTCAGCCTAGTTCGAGGAATGATACTGTGAAGGAACCTATTTTCAAATATCGGAAATCATCGACTTTATGTTTATGATAGGCACTACCTTGCATTGATGAGTGACCAAACAGCCCGAAACTGGTCTACAAGTGTGTTCCAATAATTGAAAATCTGTTGCGGCAGTTGTATCTCCAACAGTATATGAAGAAATAACTGCAGTGAAGAATCCTGCACTAACACCAGTCGAATATGATACAACGCCCTTCGTGGTATTATCAAAGGGAGTAGTTGTTTTCTGATAGGTGTCAGTCCATTATCCCATAGTGTAGGGAGTCGAGACTGGCCTGAACAAATTGTTCCTTTAGATGATATGAATTTCTTTTATGTTAGCCTACGAACTTACAGTACAAGTGTAATATATACATATAATAATAATAATAAAAATAAAAGCAGGGATGGCCTTTAACACCCTCGGCCTTTGGTGAGTTGCGACACCACTTACCCGAGCAACTGGTGCAAAACCGGACCGGCAGCCCAGGCGCAC
>WOGJ01160554.1:0-10973 GCA_015342185.1 Leptinotarsa juncta | reverse complement strand
CTGGAATCAATGAAGTCGCCCCGGAGCGCCAATTAATTTTCATTGTTGTTTTCATTTTATTTTTATCGTTGTTTCAATAAACTACATTATTATTAAACGGCGATTGCTTGGACATTGTGGAAAAGCATCGAAACTTTTTTGTATAGAAACTTTTGAAAAACAATTTCGGTAATAACTTATTTTATTGTGGCTGTTTCGTTGCCAAATTTTATTATGTTGCTATTGACAGTTCCGGAGATATTAATAGAAAGTGTTTTTTGAAGATTTATCATCGTATAAAAAAGCTTCAATCTGATATACTCGAACTGTTCTACTACAAAGGTGTAGTGAAACGCCCATACGATTTCAATTTTATCAGCACAGTGGACAGTGCCGATCCCTGCTTTCTTAAAGTAGTTTTTCAGTTCTCTTCTCGAATGGTCCCTTTATAAAAGTTTTCCCGTGTGTGTTTCCGAGTATTTTTTTTCAGTACTCTTTATGTTTCTCATACACACACTATTCAATCTGGTTCTAAACCAAATATTTTGCATTTATTGTAACTTTACAAGCCTCAGACGGAGCAATTTGTTTCCGTACAAGTTGTTATACATTGGTTGGTCCAACCATTTGAAGGTTAATTCTATATTTGGTGTTATAGTTTCACCAGTTGTACTACACAGTTGACTCGTACTTAAAAATCTGTCGCACTCAGTTGGATACAAGCTGCACTGAGTTTGAGGTCTTCAAATGAATTTTGAGCAATAAAATGGCTTAACGTTGTGGTGGCTAATATTTCTTGTTGCACAATAAATGTATCTCTCATGACTGCACTTTCTTTCGTTAGTGCTGGCCGTACTAACTCTAATAGTAGTAGTCTGAGTATTTCATATGTGAATGAATTTTTCCACTTCATTATTGGAATCATCCGAAATAATGCGACTACTGCAGCAGCTATTTTTACGTTCTTTCGAAACGTTTATTACCAATATATACTAAACTGATTGTATAACTGGTTTCCTGGAATCTTCTATCTATGGACAAACATTTCTACGATTTGTCTTTGAGAATTATAGTGCAACCTACTGTACTACCTTAGTACAACAAATTGTTCTTTCATGAGCCCTTTCAATCCCAGGAATGACATATGTGGAAAGAAAGAATCATTTAGGAGGAGTAACAAAAATATTCATCAATATGAAAATTTCGGAATCGGAAGTCAAGTGTTTTTTTGACTGGTGATAGTTTCATATCAAATTTACTCTGTACAAATTCATCTCTTCAACCCTTGACGGAAAGGCTATACGACTTTATTAAAACACAGGCATCAAATTTTGCGAGGCATGTCAACGTGAGCCGTATTTATTAAAAAGCGAAATCTGCACTTCCGATTTGATTCATTTACGGGGTATCGATGGCAGTTGACGTTGCGGTGAAATTCATAATCTTGTATTGTATTTCCCCGTTGAAAGTTTGATGTGAGGGTGAATTTCGAAACTGAAAATTATCATACGTGGTTATATAGGGGATATTTTCACTTGAGGAGAATACCAATTAGTTGATGATATCGTGGAAGAATGTTTTTTAAATTTGCCTCAAGAATCATAAATACGTATTTACTTTTCTGAAAGTATGATGATTCTTGGTTTCTTTTTCAGAAATTCTTTTCGAAATAGTATTTTTATTGTCCACATGTATAGTTGAGACACAAAAGATTACACATGCATAAAACTTTCTTTTTTCAATATGAGTCTACAATCTAATCGAAATAAAACTGCCTGGCTAGTGATCCAAACAATTCTTGATGAAAAATAGCTTTTACTTTTTTTGAAATTCACATCGATAATGTAAACTGCCAGAGAAAATGATACATTATCAACTGATCTCAAAAACAAGAAAAAAAAAGAAATTGTTGACGACTCACGTTTGAATATCTCTTCGACGTAACGTATTATCAAGACTGGAACTTTCCTTGATTGAACGCAAACGTTTCTCACTTGAGAAGAAGCAAATACCTACCTATATAAAAGTATGTGTTTTATCACGTATTTTAATGAAGACGCATGTGTAATGTTTCGCGGCCCCAACTGTATTATATTTCAGTTCAGTTATCCAAAAGTTTTTTATCATAATTGAAAATAATATACTTGCTATGAAGATGTGCGACGCAACTAAACAATGTCGAAGAATTATTGAAAAATTCAAATTGAGAAATGAGTAGAATATCAAAAATGAATTGAAGACACAGATAATTTCCCTAACCCCAACAGAAACTACTCCCTAATCTTTTCTTACCGTATCCTCACAGGGCATAATCAAAAATAAACTAATATAAAAATTGATGATGAGAACATTTTTATGAAAATCGAAATTAGTGGTTAATTTCCTTAAATACTCTATAATTTTTGTAATCAATTTCGGTTATTGAATTTCCATATCTGATGAATTAGTCTCACAAATTATGCGGGTTTGAGTCTTTGTGAACTTATCGATTGAGTATTGATAATGACCGTTCATGAAGCAAATCAAGACAGTTATATTGAAATCGTAGTATCTGTATCTGTAGAGTAGGGAGGGTGAGTGTAGGCCCACAGTACTTAGGCCACATGTGACCCATTGTACATCCTTCCAAGGAATTGTCCTCCTAGATCATCGTCCATCGTGTTCTTTCCATAAAGGTAAACAGGTATCTGGGAGACATCTCCTTTATATCGGCAGGTGTAGGCCAAGACTCGCCGAACACACACTCTCTATTTGACGATAACTCCGGCCATTCGCATAGGATGCCTGACAGTTTCATCTTCATGTTCGCACATTCTGCATAGAGCATATTGTGGAGGTGTTTCCTTAGTTGACAGTGGCCAATCAACAATCCTACTGTTAAGCCTAGATTTTTCCTGGTCATCGCCATATGTTTCTTCAGCGCCAGCTTCCCAGGGTCGCCAAGGGTGATCCTGGCAAGATTGCATCTTTTGATTTCATCCCATCTCTTTAGCTAGTTCCGCAATTGTCGAAGTCATCAGGCCGTAGGTGCCACTGGGTCCTAAAATTCTTAGTCCAGCCACTTCCTTGGCTGAAGAGTAGGCAATGCGATTACTGTTGCAGCTGTGTTGTTTCTGTGTGTTGTTGCTGTGCCATCAGACACTTGTGCCTGATGGTTTCACTTCAGCACAATTGTTTTTGTTAACTAATACAAAGATATTATCTACATATTTTCCGAAAGAGTTGTCAATAAACCGTTAATTGTGCGTATCTCGTTTTGTAATTCTCCACGTGATATCATGAAATCATCGTGAAAATAATGGAATACTAATGCTATTTACTGTATTATAATCGCCTCATTACATATATCCAATAAATACCCTCCCGAAGCAAACTGCAAATTTTCAACTTGGTATAGACAATTCCAAGTCGAGTCACGTCTGACACACCCTGGACCGAGCTGAATTTCCAACATAAACGTCCGAGCAATTTTTCATTTTCAATTTTCAGTGTATTATGGGGCGGACCAACCTCCGAGAAAGCGGTAATGGCCTGTCAACATGTGGCCGAAATGTAGATCTCCGCTGTTGCGAATTTATGAAATTTTAAATTTATTCAAGAGATTGATTTTCTCCCACAATTGTTGACGGAAACTTTTTCTACAATTTTTATATTTCAATAATTATCTCAAATAAGAAAGTTGAAATTTCCCTGGGTTTTCTGAATTGCTATTCTTCAACAAGAATCATCTGTAATTGGCCTGTATGAGAATGAATTGGCTTTCTTTCTTACAGTTATTTGCTTACTTCCACAGCTTATAATGTATACTTTTTTCAATATTTTGGTTTTCTTAGTGTATCTATGTTTCCTTGGCACACACATCTACAGACCACATGTTCATTGTAGGAAAAATATTATATAATATCATGAATTATGCGTCGACTGCATCAAGTTTAGGTGATGTTTCAAAATAATGAGAAGTCATTTTGAAATTTGTATGATGTGATGAAATTTTGAAATATTGAGAATTTCCATCTCAAATTATTGAACACGAAAATTCTGCACGTGTTTTGATATTCAATGGTATATTCAAAAATGTGTAATTCTCAATTAGAAGATCAAACGCCTTTCTCGTTGATCATGAATAATAATCAATTTGACATTGTGTAATACTTACTCATCATACTTTTTTAATTTTATAATCGACAGTTCAAACTATCAATTAGTTATCATCGAACGTTTAAACTGTCGTTTACCTTAACAGGCAGATTAAGGTGTCGATTATTTATAATCGACAGTATGAACTGACGACTAGCTATACTCGACTCGATATTCATAATCGAATCAGTTTTTTCCTTTCAGTTTGTACTCGAAACTTTCATTCTGAAATAGAATCAGATATTATTGTCATGAACGATACACAATATAATATGTGAAATGATTACGATATAAAATTTCACTTACACATAGCATCCTTATTGGCGGACTTCGAAGTTCCGGAATAAGACACGGGTCTTCTCATCTCATCATCTCCGTTCTGGATAATATTAAAGATAGGGCACTCATTTCATTCATAATATTACGAATTCATGTCACGGATGAGACTAATCTATTATCATGCCACTATGACAGAACGTAAAATCCATACGCTGATTTGATTTTATCTCAGCCACAGAAATCTTGTTCAAATTGAAAGGGTATATATTCAGTTATAATCTTACTTTACGCGAAAAAAGCCTTCTGGCTTTCTCCCTCCTCCTCTATACAATAAATTGTTGGAAAGCAAAGAAAAAAAGAAAGCAATGGAGTTGAAAATGAACTATTTACAAAGATTCGTAGATCATGAACTTAATTGCTTTCTTCTTTCCTTTGTAAGTTTTCCACAATTTTTATATGCCAAAACGTTTATGACCTCAAAAACTAATCTCTCCTTGAAATATACCCCTTTCAATTCTTTCTTCACTTTTTTATATTACCAATAGACATCTTACTTGAATGATCATTCAAATCATGTCAATGATCAATGAATGAAGTATTTTTCTATCAAATTGCTCACGGATTTTTTTAAATGAAATTGAACGTTTTTCTCAATCATTATTATTATACAACTATTCACATAACTTATTTTATGATGAATACGAACAAGTATGTCATTTTCTCTATAAAAATCATAAAAATTAGCAAATATCCAAAAGCAAGCACTTGTCCTTAACGCCAAAAATGCAATACTCTTCTCGACACGCGTTTTACCAACCAAGTTGGCATTATCAGGGGCTGAATAAAACTCCTGAAGTCGCCAACTTGGTTGATGAAACGCGCACCGAGAATAGTATTGCATTTCTAGTGAGTGGATTCATTTTTTGGATTCATTCTTTACGGGAGATTTTCAGTTTTACCATTCATTAGCAAATATTTAAAATTATAATTACGACATTACTTAGTCCACAAGATTGTGTATGTTAATTCATTTGAAAAATTCATATTGTTTTTATAAAATATTTACTGGTTTTCCTAAGGTTGAAGTAGTATATATATCATCAAAAATCAGTTGTTGGGTTCGGAGCATTACGAAAAATAAGAGTAGCTTACATTTTCAGTGTTATCTACGTTAAATACGTTTTTAAAGTATTGATGATAAAACTGAAAATGTCACTAAGTATCTCTCCCTTTCTTTATCTCTTCATTTGGGTAATTTCAAAAAATCAAGAGAACTATAATATAATTTGAATTTGAACAGATCTAAATTTAATTTCAGTCAGAAACGTACACCCAAGAGTAAACATATTTTCACACATTCATGCTATAATTAAATTCTATTAATGATAATTTGCATATCAAATAATTCATAAAAGAAACTTAGAAAACGATCATTTCGGTCGTCTGAAATCATAATGATTCGCACCTCAGCCCTTTAAAAAACATCTGGCAAATATTGCCGTTATAGTTGGTGTGAATGGTTCATAGACAGTCATTTCTATTTTATTTCAACGATCTAAAAAATAATGTGCATCGACAGTGGTGAAACCAATAGGAAACAGATACAATTTCCGTCTCCTCGAGCGTCCGGCAGAAACAGGACACCATTTAACCGAATCACTCGTGAAATTATCTTGCCAGAACAATAGCCGTCGTTTGAGAAAGAAGCTGCACGGATCATACCGTGCCCGTCATTATAATGTCACTTCCGCTTGTCTTAGGTCATGTTTGACCTCGTCGAGATGTTCAGCTACCCATACATCCTAGCAGTTATCGTGGCCCTTCGATAAATATTCGCAGCTGAAATGGAAAAATATGATATTCCTTTGGTACATTCTAACAGTGACTCACCTATAATTTTTTTGAATATAATTAAATACCAACACGACCTCGCATTCTAGTTGGGAAGGCTATTTCTAACATTTGCAAATGAATCCTAAACTATTGATTTTATGAGAAAATATATAATATACATTGTTACAGATTTGCCACAAAAATGTTGCTGAACTATTTAAATTACAAAAAAAATTTTTCACAATTTTAACAAAACTCAGATTTATTTTTGATAATCTCTGACTTCCACCTTATGGTTTTGCAATCCACAAAAAAGGTTCTTTTGACAAATTTGTCCTTTGTTAACGTTAAGCAGGTCGTTTTATAATTCAGGGTTAGTTTCTTAACAATTCTTTGGGGCAGGGAGGGATTATGAAAGAAAATTGTTTCATAAATATTTTCCGTACTTTTTCCAAAGTCATACGATAATATGTATAAACAAAATAATTCTTTGTTTCGTACCTATTTCGCAAGCAGCGCTCTAAATCATTTTTTTTGTTTCAGAACCTAGCAACTACGTTTGTAGTACCTGCAAAGCACGCCTGCATTCGGCTTGGAGACTGGTACAACATGTTCAGCACGCACATGGAATCAAAATCTATGTAGAAAGTTCACCTTCAAGTTCAAAAAGCGGCAACAACAATAATCATAGTGCAAGTAGCACGACAAGTAGTTCTTCAGGGTGTTCATCTGGTGGTGGCATACCACCCCCTCCTCCAAATATGAGGCATCACCTGCTGCCCCCTCCTGACATGCACAATCCATTTGGTGTGGGAGGTTTACTGAGGCTACCTTTACCGCCCCTGAATCATGGCCCAGTTCCGCCAACGCCACTTTTTTCACGACCCGAACATCATTACCGGATAGACCAACTAGTGAGCGAGCAATTTCGCCACCACGGATTGAATTTGGCAGCGGCTGCTGCTGCGGTTGCTGCAGGAAATGTTCCTCCACCTCCGCCTCATCCGAATTTTCCATCGCCAGCTGAGAGAGTCGGTTCAGTGAACAACTTACCGCCTAGAGACAGGAATACTCCTAATCAAGCTCTTTCTTTGGAACCACAACTGGATTTTTACTCACAGCGGTTGAGGCAATTGGCAGGCACCACCAGCCCGGGAGCGGCGCAGGCGAGCTCGCCGTCACCCCGCAAGCACTCACCGCCTTTCGCAAGTCCTTCCCCTTCTCAGTTGCCGCCAACTTCTATCCCCAATAATACCAGTTCTGGTAGTAGTAACTTCAATAATAACAACAATAACAACAGTAGCAATAGTGGAAACAGTAGCAGACCACCCAGTACATCTCCCCCTAATAAAGGGGAGGAACAGCTCATAAACACTCCCCGGTCAGCGTCAACTCCACCTGGCAAACCGGGATCACCTAGAAATTCGAATTCTGCTGATGCAATTCACGCTTGTGATTACTGTGGTAAAAAGTTCCGTTATCTGAACAACCTAGAAGTTCACCGCAGAGCTCATACGGGAGAACTCCCTTATAAGTGTACAGTCTGCGATCATGCTTGTGCTCAGAATTCCAAACTCAAGAAACATATGAAAATACATAGGACATCAGTAGATCGAACTAGTAATGCTGGCTCTGTAGAAACTTTGGATGGTGACGATAGCGAAGATGAAGAGCTGGAAGATGAGGAAGAGGATGAGGAAATCGACGAAGAGGAAGCGGAAGATTTGAGTTTACCCAGTCAGATTCCAAAAAACGCTGCGAATCCATCAGCTTCACTGGTCGGTGAACTGATGGATAAATTTGGATTCAACAATATCGCTCAGTACAGTGAAGCTTACAAACAAGCATTACAAGAGTCTAACACAGCCATGAAACTCCATTTAGCAAGTAAAGATCGTGACAATAACAATACAAGTTTATCCAGCCAATTAAAAATGAGGGAGGATTTTTCCAAAGGAATGCTGCCTGGTCCACCACCCCAGCCGCTTCCGTTATTCCCCCCGTTCAATGATTCCTACGACACATCTAAGAGACTGAAGTTAGAGTTAGATCGAAACGATTGGTGGTTACCAGGTTTAACCCGTGATTCTAAAGGAGGAATACCAGGGCCTAGTGCACTTCTCCCAAACCCTCTGATGAAGAAGGAGTCCAGGAGAAATGATACTTGCGAGTACTGTGGTAAAGTGTTCAAGAACTGTTCTAACTTGACCGTTCACAGAAGATCACATACCGGCGAAAAACCCTATAAATGTGAACTATGTTCCTATGCATGTGCCCAAAGTTCCAAACTAACAAGACACATGAAAACGCATGGTCGGATAGGCAAAGATGTGTACAGATGTAGATTTTGTGAAATGCCGTTTTCAGTTCCGTCTACTCTAGAGAAACATATGAGGAAATGTGTGGTCAACCAAGGAAAAGGTCACTTACTCAGCACGTTGCCCTTGTTGTCGGGAGATGAAGATTCGTCTACAAGTATCACTTCTAAAGAGGCAGTATGACTCTATCCGTGGGGTGGTATGAGATTGCCCCCGCCACCTCCAAGTTTAACGTACTAGTCCCAATAAACTATTTGAAAGAATTGTTATTGTGAAAAGTGATTTGCCTCTGTTGGAAAGTCTGGTGAAATTTTATATTTCAGTGACCTTGACTTGCAAATTGATCTAGGAAAATCGCATTGGTAGTTTGACGAATATGGTTATTTCAGTAAACTTATTAATCAAATTATTTTGTTGATGTCAACGACTGTGCTGTGTCCACGTTGAAAAGGTATAGATCTTGCCTTGTAAATTTCCATATTTGTAATACCCATGCATTTTTCCGTATTTTTTAAATGACTTATCTTTGTATATTATTACTTGAAAATTATTCCTGAACTACAGAAAATAGGAATACGATCATGTTGTTCTTTGTAACCGATACCAAAGCAATGTTTAACTTTTTCTTATTGATTGATTATTGAGTTTATTGATTAATTATTACTTGTAAATTTGTAATTAAATTTATATTTTGAGACTGAGGGTTGCAAGATTGGGTTAAGTATTATGTTATATAGGTAGAGACGGTGAGACGTCGTACCTCCGAACTTACAGCCCCACTGTACATTCCCCATCATATCGTTTTTTGGCCAGTATACGCTGAGTTTGTATATATTTTATTTATTATATGTTCGGTTAGACCTACTGTATCATGAAATGAATTGTTCAATATATAATGTTTCCCGGTGTCACTCTCAAATGTGTTTTATATTTGATGATCCCAAATCATCGCTTCACTAATATATTTTTTGTATGCAGAGTAATAAAAGCTACTTCACAAATATTTTCAATTCACTAAAATGTCACCATCAGTTGAACACAATCTCGAAAGGTCTTCATTTACAATAAAAATATATGTACAATATTGCAGCTAACCAGAAGTTGAATTTTTATTGGTTATATGATTAGTATTTCATTGAGGATACACTAATAAAACTATAAAAATACAATTTTGTCTATTTTCCACGATAGTTTTATATTTGTTGACTAGTTTCGGTCATAACATTATTTTCCGTTAGTTTTGAAAATGGTGTAATAACTGAAACTAGTCAACAAATATAAAACTATCTTGGAAAATAAACAAAAGTATGTTTTTATGTATGATTAGTATTTCCCAATAAATCTAAATGAACTGAAGTCAACCATAGTTGCTGAAACATACTTCCACTATAGTAATTTCATTTTTTTTACATTGGAAATGTTTGTTCAGTTGGAAATTTACTCTGCATACTCTGAGATATATGAAATTCAACATTCAATCTCGAAAACCAATTAATTTATTTTCTGTATAAAACCTTAATATCAAGTTTTAATTATAATTATAATTCTTAATAGAATTTATATATTTTTGAAATTTTCTAGTAATGAAATGAATTGAAGAATGTATTAATAAGCTGAAACTATCCAATAATATTATTTAATTTAAAATATTGCCAAAGTGATTCACGAGTATATTTGTTTATATTTGTTGTTCTGTGATTTGGGATCAACAACGACACAATATCGTACTTCCTGTACAAAAAAATGTTTATGGACTTAAATGTGTTAGATATTTGACTTAACCTTATAACAGGGTTATAATAAAACTATTTCAGGGTTAAAATAAATCAATTTTGAAACAAATAATGAATTTCTATTTGCTGTTTCATACTGAGTTATTGCAATATTTAGTCAAAAAGTGGACCAGGGTCTTCAGTAGAACAGTATGTCTCTGACGAGAAAATCGAAACTAAGTGTAACTATTAATGTTTATATGTTATTTCAAATATTTTAATTTATTTGAAAATATGGCTGTAGCACTTTACGATGTTCGTATGGGCTACACTGTACTTAATATCAATGTGTTCCTATACTGACATCACTTTTCAGTGTGTGTTTAAATTAAATCTATTACAACCGACTGTTTGTGTTTCAATCATATCATAACCTAAAGGATAAGTAACCAAACAACTGCAAAGAATGGAATAATACCGTTCATATTGTAAAAGAAAATGCAAAATATAATCATTCATGTGTTTCGTCACTACAAGGTCATCTCTGGGAAAGGAAGTTTTTGGCTTTCTGCTACTTCATCTTGATACAAAAAAAAGAAGGATGGTAACAAATTGCACTTACATAGAACTCTGGTATACACCGATGTTTCGCCTTAAGACACTTGCCCCAAGGCTCTTCAGTACCAAATTGGATAACATTATAGAAAATACACAC
>WOGJ01160543.1:0-10112 GCA_015342185.1 Leptinotarsa juncta | reverse complement strand
ATCTATGGATGAAGATGATATTTCTAAGGACGTTGACCGTGTGTGGCATGAGGGTTTGCTTTGCCCATAAAAAAAAACTATGAAACTAAACTTTCTGTAGAAATTAAAAATTTGTTAGCCGTAAGTTTCTTTTGACGCCACTTTTTTATAGCTCTCTGACATGAATGTTCACCAAGTTCATATTGAAAAAACCCGAAAAATCCTACCAGTGATATTTAACATTCAAAATACTTGTGTAAGATGTATACACAACGGGTTTTCAGTCAAACGCATCCTCAAAACTGGCCTTACTCTTTTTTACAATACGCCTAGCTTTCGTGTCAATATGAAAACTCTTTGAAATGGAGTGAATTTTTTATATTTATCAAGTACAAAATATCATTTACTCAATTCATTAGCTAGACGTAATGTACAAATAAAGTGAGTTTGTTTTTTGATAAAATTACAGTTTGTAAGTTAATTGCATTTTGTGTAAACTGTAAAAATATATACATTATAACGCCTCTCAGAAATTATCTTGTGTAATTTTCATTAACTGAACATAAAATAAAACGGGGCATCACCAAAAATAGAAGAATCTCAGTATTATTTTTGAATACATCCTGTAAAGTGTAATTGAAGAATAGCAGTTTTTACAAAATTTCAAAAAACTATAGTGGTAGGATATTATTGAAAACTATTGATATATTATCATGGATTCTGAAAATGAACAATATCTTGAAGTTTATCGACATGATTTCATTTGTACATAAAGCGAAATAAAACTGCCTTTTTTATATCGTGTACAAAAGCGAAGATATAATTGCATTTCGTAGAGTACCGCTATGAACACACAAAATGAAACTCATCATTAATTCAATTCACGTAACATTTCTGAGCATACTAAAATTTGAGCAACACACCTGCTAATGAAATAATTATTGTTGAGTCCGCCTACGCACTGGTTTTGAAGCCGAGCCATTAGCCTTCGGTTTTTTTTCAATACCAACATTTATGGAATGCCAATATATATTTGATCAAATTCAATGAAGAATTCTGAAACTTGAAATGGAAAGTATGCAGTGCAATATTCAATAACTTAATTATGATTGATTTCTCTAATACAATCAAATAACCATTATTATACGAGGATCGTGAGAAAAAAAAGTAAAATTCGACGTTAAACTGAAACTGTGAAAAATTTTCCTGAGTTTATGTTTCGCTAACTAAGTGGACATCATCGGACACCAGATGATGAGTACAATTTTCGGAAGAATATTGTTTGGATGTTTGGTAATAACCCCAAACAGTAAATGTAAATGAAAAGTATCAATATTGGGATATTTTCCGTATATTCTAGTAGTGTACTATACATTGATGAGTAAAGACTGCTTATCAAATTTTTGTTATGTTTGTAATAAATGGTAAAAAATTCGAAATTCCAACCGGCAAGATTGTTTTATAATTCTATGGTTCTGCAATAGTTTTATTTTGTTGGCATTTCATAATCACTTCCGAAATGCTAATTGATTATATCAGACCGGCCGTGAACACAAGACATTTGGAGGCAATCAAAGTATTCTATAAATTTGTCATAGAAACGTTTATAAAATAAAATTAAAAAACCGTTATAAAATAGTCACAAAATCATCCCAGAAACAACTAACTTATAAAACATATTTTCCTATAAAAGTAAATAGTTTTGTAGCGGTTTTATAGCACTTTTATGCAAGGTTTGTGTGATCTTTATAAAACTATTTTAGGCTTATTTTATAACTGCTTTCTATTGCTGTGATGAAATTATTTTATTGGAATTCTTTCAAACACAATTTTGTTTTCATTACTATATAGTCACTTTAATGATAATTTCCAACTATTTCAAAGTATGACATATTTACTACAATTCCAAAACAATGAAATTATTGTCAAAATCAAATTGCTTCCACGAGTATATATTTGTTGTCGCCAAGAATAAAATGCAGCATTCAAGAAGAACCAGCTGACATTGATTTTAGAGGTCGTGTAATGAAGTATAATTTGTCAGTTTTATTTGACTAGCGTCCTAATAACTATATAAATAATAATGGCGTGTAATATTGGTCATTGGAAATAAATTATGGAAAGTGGTTCGTTTTAGACGAAGACCCACGTAATCTAGTGCTTCAATTATGTTCTTGCTCAAAACAGAAAAAGGTTATTATTGATTAATATCCATCGAAGTGGATCACCATGTATATGTGCCTCGAGTACTGTAACGTATATTTTACAGGAATTTTCGAGAAAATTGTTTTCCGGAAGTTGAAATTTGATTTCTCAATTACCAGATATAGCACTGGTACCGAAATGAATATACTAAAACTTAAGACGGTAAATGATGATGAAAATGTATGACAATGATAACAATAATAATAATAATAAAAAAAATAATAATACATGGTCTTTATTCATCGTACACAAGTTACAAGATTGCCGATGAAAGGCAAAGTTCAGTTTACGCTGTTTTTCAATTCAACCTATTAACTTAAGGTATATAAAAATTAAAAAAATAAAGTATGTAAATGATTAGAAATTACAAGTTAGCTCTGAAGGATATTGCTATATAATACATCACAGTGAATGATAGGGTAGAAAGAACATTCAACTAAGAGTTATATTATAAGGAAATCAATAATCAATAACCAGTAAGGAAAGAGCCAAAAAATATTTCTCCAGTCTAAGAAAATCTCGAATTGATTTAAAATGAACCTTTGATTTCTTCTTGAAATTATTTCATTGAATAATATATAAAACTGCGCGTGAATAGAGAGGACGAGTGTCTAGGAATAATGAAAGTATTCTGGTTGCGAATGTGAGATTTATTCCGGGATAACAATATCACATATCTCCTCAGTAGATGATCTGGTTTCTTTTTCAGCAAAAGTTTATAGTTGCCACAAGCAGATGAAGAGAACGAATTTTGTTGAGTCTGAACCAGCCAGATTCTTTGATGTAGTACTTTCATATAATTGACGCACAATATTATAAGAGCTCTTACCCAAATTGTTTATATGTTTATGAAATTGGAGTTTCGAGTCAAGCCAAAGGCCCAGATTCTTACTTTCTGAAACAACAGATGACTTATTTTCTCCTAATTTTATATTTACGGACTCTGCAATTTCAAGTCGTTTTCTTCGTGGACCAAAAATAATTAATTGAGATTTATTTGCGTTCAAATTGAGATCATGTGCAGCAGATATATCTAAGTTCTGAAGATCCACATTAACGTTTTAACTGAAATTTACCAGCTATCATGAGGAAAAGAAGAATACGACTGGCTATCATCAGCATATTGGTATATAGAGCAATTGTTTATTACATTATAAAAGTCTGAAATGTAGACCGGAAATAATAGAGGTCCAAGAATTCAGTCTTAAAGAACTCCATGAGCTACAGGCAAGGTATCTGAGTATTGACCATCTAAACATATGGTTTGGGTACGACAGCGGAGGCAGCTTCTCATTAGTTGCACAGCTCTATCACTCAATCCAAATTACGCTGGCTTATTATGATGATCTAGAGTATCAAATGCTTTACTGTAATCCAAGAGTACCAGAGATGTAAGGTTACTTTGATCAGTGGCCAGGACACGTGGTGTCCTAGCTAAGCGGTGAGCCCAGCTAGCTAAGCGGTGAGCCAATCAAAGTGTACCAAATTGTCACGTAGTGTCGTCAAACTGTCATGCAGAGCCCCATACACAGAATCCAACTCATCTTTAATTTGCGAAGACTTTTTGCCTTTCAAAAACAAATATTTAATGACAGCTCGATTTTGTCCATTTTCATCAACTCACTCAAACGACTGTTACATAACAACTGCGCGCCAAAATGGCTGAAACTTTGGTGAGTAACTGTCAACAGATGAACAACAAAATTCACTAGCTTTTATCAACGAGTGGCTGCTATCTTCCCGTCGAGGTCGGCAACTGTTCACACCACCCTTGTAAAACTTACGATGATTGCCAACACCTCTGATAAAATCATTATCCTACGTAGACATTTTGACGTAAGGTTTTGTGAACACGTCTGATTGGACAAAATATCTATAATGTACGAACATCTGCAAGAATCAAAACAAAATATAAGTAAAGATAATTTCGAAATCCTACCCACATGTAATGACGGAAAGAAAACGAATTTGTTGGAAGCTATGGAAATTAATAAGTCAATTAAAAACCCGAAATATATAAACCTAAACGAGAAACTCGATTTATGTAGGTCCTCACTTTTGAATTTATGAGTTTAACAACACTGATGATTGAATTTTTATAGTTGGCACCTCCGTTAATTTAATTATCTCCTCACCCAGCTTACCTACAAACTTCTATATAATCACGATTTTAGATTTCAAATGTATTAGTTTTATACTTAGACAAAAGTGTTTTCATTCATTTCATTAAAGTACGTTGGGAGAATTGTATTTTCGAGATTCCATTTAGAAATAATTTCTGAAACTAAGGACTATCGACATAGTCAGTGATTCGTACAAACAAATCGAAAATGTGGATAATATTGGCCAAACCAAAGTCAATACTCCTGCAAATTAAAATTCACACTCTTGTTATTTTCACTGATTAGCTAAGAGTAATAAACCTCCTATAATTGAGTTTTCATATATTTTCGATTGTTGAAATAGATAAGAAACGTGAAATCTTCGCGTTTACGATACCGCTAATGAATAATTTGGTTGTTCTATCGCGTGTGAAGTTTGATTTCATATTTCGTTTCTAGTCGAATGCATTTTTTACAGTTGTTATTATTACGCTGTTATTGTGTAATCATTTTCTAATATGTACAACTCTCATTGGGGAGCTTCGGGCGAAAAGTTTTATAACTACTCGAATAAATTTTAGTTGCGTTAAGCCACGGTGAAAGTAATGAAGGATTCAATTTATTTTTATCGTGTTGAATTGTCAATAACATCGCTATTTTTTGTAGGCGTAGACAGGAAAGTACACCACTAGCCATAAACTTTTTCGATAGTAATTATTATTTTAAATCTTCTAAAGGAACAATTCGTTCATGCCAGTCTCAACTCCCTACACTGTAGGTTGATGGACTGACATCTATCAGAAAGCAACTACTCCCCTGGCTAATACCACGAAGGGCGTTGGATTATATCCGACAGGTGTCAGTGCAGGAATCTTCACTGAAGTTATTCCTGCATATGCTGTTGGCAAAACAACTGCCGCAAAAGATTTTCAATTATTGGAACACACTTGCAGAGCGATTTCGGGCTGCCTGGCCACTCGTCAGTGCAACATAAAGTCGATGATTTCCGATAATTGAAAATCGAATTATTTCAGAGTCTCATTCCTCGAACTAGGCTGAAGCAAACAAGAAACAACTGATTTGTCATCGCCTCATCTGCCTGTGAACGAGGTAACAACCGCAAATCCAAAGTTTGCCCAATTCCTCGTATGAGAAAAGAAAAGTTTTCACATGTAGTCAGTGGGCATACTTGAAAACTGGCTATAAATCAAATCATCTAAACTCTAAAGGAACAATTCGTTCAGACCATTCTACAGTGTAGAGAGTTGAGACTGGCCTGAACGAATTGTTCCTTTAGATGGTTTGATTTGTAGCCAGTCTTAAAACATGCCCACTGACTATACGTGAAAAATTATTATTTTCACCTTACAAAAATATTCAATGAGATATATCCGTATTTCCCTTTTTGTCCTTGTACCTCCTTATAATAAACCTATAGTAATGTAGGGATATATGTGAAAATAGTATCGAAATTGTTCAATTATTTGATTTTATAAAACGTTGAAACACCAAATCAAATATCAGTTCAACTTTTCAGTTGTCTCAGCATCTAAGAAAGTCGTGAATAGATATTTCGAAAGTCATTCTAAGCCAAAATAAAAAATTACTTGGAATAATCAATGGAAAGTAATAACAGATTCAAACAATATGATAATTTAAAAACAAACTAAAATAAAGAAGGCTTGTTTGGGTATTTATGTCTGTTAGTAAGCAATAAATGAATGCTAACTGCTGTAGAGACCTCTTAATTTGTTAAAAATAAAATACAGCCAGCTCGCTGATAATATAGCTTTTTATAATTGAAATAATTTTCGAAATCGGTTGAATAATTTTCGAGTTTCGATTAGTTACATCAGTTCAGATAACTTTTAAAGACTATAGAAGTAATTAAGTTGGTGGATAATATTTGTTGTTTTTTGTTGCTTAACAGCAAAATTTCCACTTGCCTGAACTGTCTACGAGAAATGAATAAAATCACCACAAATGATTGTATTTGATATGATAATGGCACTAAATTATGGTTTCTTCAATAAATTTGTGATGATCTTCTATTCAGCTGATATGTTGAACAAAATATTAATTATGATGGAACTCAAGAGGTTTATCTGGAGATATATGATGGAATTGGGCGAAACTCGATAACTTATTCAAAAAACACATTATTGTGAGATTTTCACTAAACAGTTTTACAAAAACGTAACCATACAATGGTTTCGTTTAAATAAAAACTGTTTAGTGGAAATCTCACAATAAAGCGTTTTTTGGATAGTTTATCTGAAGAGTGATCGCGAAGTTTAAAAACATTTAAATCATCTTTCTAATCCAAAATGTTGAATAGTGGCAGACACAACTATTTTATAATATTTCATAGAAGAAGAAAGGTTTTGGCTTTCTACTTCATCTTTATATGAAAAAAATGTGAAAATCCTTCAAAAAAAAGGAAGGAAGCAATTAATTTCAAAAAGGTAACTCTATTCATCATGCAAAGAAGCAACTTTCAAACACAATCCGGAAGAAAAGCCCTCTCAAAACAGCTACTTTCATATAAATATTGAATTACACGAAAGAAAAATATTTTCAAAGCAAATACTTTTATATAAACACTGAATCATACAAAAAAACTTTTCTCTATTCAGTTTGAAATCCAGACATTCGTTATGGAATTGAATCAGGTATCATTCACAGTGTTTATATGGAACACTGTCATCCTCACTAGTGGACATCCGATGTTTTTGCATAAGAAACTTGCCTTATCGGCTCTTCAGTACCAAATCCAGGTAACATTATGAGTGAAAGCATTCAATTCATTCATAAAATTACGACTGTATGTCTCGAATGAGTTTAATCTACTCTTGTCATCAATAACATTACGTAATGACATTCATTCGCTCATAAACATATTTGATTAAATCATAGGAATCTTGTTTAAATTGAAAGGGATATATTTTCAGGAGAGATTAATTTTTGGGAAAGGAAAATTTTGGCTTTCTACTTCTCCATCTTCATACCAAAAAAAATGTGGAGATAGTTACCTTTATGAAATTGATTGGTTCCTTCCTTTTTTTGAAAGATTCTCACATTTATTTGTATATGAAGATGAAGAAGTAGAAAGCCATAACCTTTCTGTCCCAAAAAATAGTCTCTCATAAGAATCTGCCTCTTTCGATTTATTTCATTAAACTTTCCGAAAATTTGTTGAAAAATCAATCTCTTATAAAAATATGCCCCCTACAATTCATCTTACTGAATTTTTGAAATATTCGAAATAATACTAAATCAATTAATGCTACAGTAGCCTTGTGGTTTGCTCGTTATAATATAATTGAACATTCCAACAATTCATGTTCATGAAAGATCAATCGAGGAGAAATTGCTCAATTTATGAAAAAACAAAATTTTCTCGATATAAATCCTGATCATCATCAACAGATGGAATTGATAGTATGTAGAGTCATCATCATCAAACCATTTTGACAGATAATTCAAACAACTAGTATTACAAATTTAGCCTATCTTAGTTAAACTTCTACCTCCTGTGATGAATGGAAATCCATTTAATAGTTTTTAAAAATATTCCACACACAATCATCATAAATCTACCACTTCCAACTCATAATATATAGAGACAACAGAAATGACTCGAAATAAATCGTTGAAGCGGTTCTTTCACGTATTATTGTCCATGTAAATTTTTCATTTTTTATTTTTATCAATTCAGAAAACAAATTTGTCAGCAAGTTTTATTGTAGCCACCTGGTCGTTCAAGGTCAATGCGGAATATATGTAAAGCTCCTTGTCGCATGGAGAATACTAGTTGAAATGCCGTGGGGCGGAACTGACAGTACGTATCAAATTGATGGTAACTGTAGCATCATTATAGGTTTTTTGTGTTCATGGTCGTTCAACTCAGATAACCCACCCGACAAAAGGCGTAGATATATTCAAAAACACCTCCGACTATTAGCCTAACATACTTGGTTTGAGCAGTTTAAAATCTGTTTTTCCGTTAAACAGCTGTCCCATACGAACGACAACTCTCAGAAGTTGAGCTAAGGAACTAACGAGGTCTTACGATTTAACGTGTGATTCCTAACACGGTTGCAGAATCATTCCAGCTTCAACTAGATATATTATCTCGAGAGAAAAATATCTGGTCGACGCGGGAATCGAACCCACGCCCTTCCGATCGTGAGTCGGCCGCACTACCACCGCGGCTTATGGTTCAAATAAACTTACAAGTGGAAAAATTTAGCCCACCGTATGTTTGTCCACTCTCTACTTTACATACTATTGAAAACTATACGGTCTTCCAACTTCCGAACTTTGGCAAATGAAAACGGCTATCTTGTTGAAGCTACATCTGTCAAATCAGTTGTCATTTATTCAGTCTGTTTTGCCAAGTCACCATGAACGGATATACCATTCAACAACACGTGCATATAAAAAAATTATTTTATTAAAATGGGTGTTCAGTTCGGGCAACATACCGCGCGTTTTTTCGATTTTACGGTCGTCATAATCGTCCTGCCGAGGGGGTCATTTGCAATGTGATGGATGTATTTTAGTCCAGTGGTTCAGTAAACGATCGGCCAATACCCGACGAAACCTAAGATCTACCAAAAACATCGCACAACTTGGCAAATTTTGTGTCGTGACTTGAGCCTTCACCCGTACAAAATTCAACTGATCCAGGAACTGGACTAATTTCCATCGAAAAATCATCTTCAGCGATGAGGCCCATTTCTGGATGAATGTGTACATGAACATGTATACGATCCACATGAGATGTGGATTTTGGCAGCGCCGTCGGTCTACATTTCTTGGATATCGACGTTGGCCAGGCCATCACTGACAATAGCGAGCACTATAGGTTGATGATTTGGCCTGAATTGGATGATCTGGACACTAACGACATGTGATTCCAAAAGGACGGCGCTACATTTCACACATCTCATGCCACACTGGATTATTCTGCACGAGGGATTTGAGGACATGGTCATCTCACGTGGAGGTGGTGTGAAGTGGCCATCGAGATCATACGATTTGACTCAGTTAGACTTATTCTCCTAGAGGTTTTTTAAATCGCAGGTGTATGCGAATAAGCCACAAACTACAGCGGTCTTCAGAGCGAACATAACCCATGTCTTCGGTCAAATTCAGCTTGATTTATGTGCCAGAATCATGAAAAATTGTAACTGGAATGAAAATTTCGATGATAACACACTTTGTTATATTTCAATGTCATTTTGATAAAATGACAGTGTCTATACAATTGAAGAATACGATGATATATTTAGGTTCGTAGAAAACTGCCTGAATGCAAACAATTACATCATTGGATTATTAAATTCACCAGAACTACTGGATCTCTGTACATGTGAAAATTAAATGAATGTGAACAACATTCTGTTGATTTTTTAAAGTTTGATGAGGTTGTTTTATGTTCAAGCTATCAATCGACCCAGTGATATAGTTTTAAACGACTCTTACTAATGAAAGTTATTTTGATTTTTGCTATGGAAATATCACAAAACGGTAACATGTGTTTCGCTATACGAGTACAATAGCTTTCTGTGATGTTGTACAACATGATATAGATTTTTTTCGTATCAAGATGGAGTAGTAGAAGCCAAAAACTTTCTTTCCCAAGAATGATATAGATCTGCTAGTACCCTTATAATACCCAAATGATAAAACATTCCTTTCAACTATTGAGAGATGTGATATAAGTTGATGTTATATTGTACACAGCATCTTTACAGTCGTATGGACCCTAAGCCCCGCCGCACATGCCCACACTCGCACTCGTTCACGACACTGCGCCAA
>WOGJ01160471.1:0-15060 GCA_015342185.1 Leptinotarsa juncta | reverse complement strand
CTCATCAACGTAACATCAAGTGGGCTCAAGCTGAAATCATCCACAAAGAGGAACACTGGTTTAGGAGAATACTCAAAGAAGCCGCGTATATGTTGTACAACAACGCATTTAGTCAAGCTGGCGTAGAGATACGTAACATGTAGCATCACACGTTAAAAGGTAAGATCTCGTTAGTCCTTAGCTCACACAAGTTTCTCAACTCTAAGGGCGACAGCTGATTAACAGAAAAACAGATTTTCAAACAGGTATGGAAACCTGTAATCGAGCGAATAAGAACCAACTTCCGCCAAACGCTCATCTCCCGTTAACACCAATGAAGAAAAGAGAGGGAAGAGGGGATAGACGAAAGCACTTGAATGACCTATAAATAGTTAGATCCCGAAGGAATAATTCCAGTTATCACCCGAAGACGATTGTGGATACTAACAATCGAAACGTCGTTACGTAACTTAGTTTGAAATCTTTTAATTTTTATTTTTCATTTTTTGGTAATAATATTTTTCAATTCTTTACTTTTCAGCTTTTATTAATATTTCAATTCTTATTTTTTTTGTTGTTGCATGTATGTTATTTCTTTGTAATTTCAGGTTTTTGTTTATTAAAATTGTTATTTTCGGTTAATCTTTTTAAGTTTTTTTCAGGTAGGTATTTCAAATCAATTTATATTATATTAGACAATGAAAGTCTGAACTGATGAAATACACTACGAAACATTGTCATCCACCTTCAAACAAAAAACATATTACCTATTTGGGTCATACCAAACACTTTAGATGCTTGGGGGCCTATTCATAACTATGGTCTTTAATGAACAGTTAATGGAGGAAGTGGTTTGAGTTAATTACCCAGATTTGATACGAATTGATAATGTGGTTTTCTATGGTACATTTTGTATGTCATCTTGTTGAATATAATGCACTTTTCTCCCAAGAAAACCATTTAAAACTGCTACGCTTATTGAAATGGTGAATTTTATTCGTTATTTATGTTATGTATGAATACTTTGTGATTGCCGAATATTTATGGAAAAACAGAATTCATTGTAGGTAGGCAAGAGGGTGTTTGATTTGATTTCCAATTGAGAATCAGTTTCCTACTGAGATTGTGGCAGGTAGGTAGTTTTGAGAAGTTCATGCACTTCTTTAATTAGCTCTATTACCATCTTATCAAATTTTGGAAAATTATTTTTTCGTCTGATACTTTGTTTCAATTTTCCCCAAATCAACTCGATGAAAGGGAAAGTCTCAGTATGGTGTTTCCATGCTTTTCATCACTACTGTCAAGGGCATACACTTTTTCATTGGTTTTTGTTTGTAAAATTTCAAGTAGTTGGTTTTTGGTATAGTAATATTTGCAGTAAAAATTGTTATCAGTTAAAAAACTTTCAATTTCATCTTTCCTCGAATTTTTATTCGGTACTTTGATGAGCTGTCGCGAATGATAGGAAGCGTTGTCGAAAACTATTACACTATTCACATCCAAATTTGGAATCAATGTGTTTTCAAACCAGTCCTCGAACATATTAGATTCCATGTTCTTATGATGGTCAACATTGCAGCCCTCAAGTTTTTTTCCACATAATTTTAAAGAATTTGGAACCCATCCGTTACTTCCTTCGCAATGCACACTAATTAGTCGTAATCATTTGTTTGCAGGCATGTTAGGCATACACATTCTCGAACCATCAGTTCACCTTTTCGTAACTGTGTCGTGAGTGTCATATCAAGTTTTGTCCAAATAGAAAATTTGCCGTTGTTCTTGTCTATAGTTATTTATTCTAAGTATTTGTTATGCAATTTCACTATTCTTCTGCTTTCCATAACTGCTTGTTTAGTATATAATATAGTTGAATATAATGCACTTTCGTCCGAACAAAACCATTTGAAATTGCTACGCTCGTTGAAATGGTAAATTTTGTTTGTCATTTATGTTATTTATGAATACTTTGAAGTTTCCAGATTGTTGCTTGTAATTGCCAAACATTTGTCGAGAAACAGAATTTATTGTAGTTAGGCAAGACGGTGCTTGTTTCAATTTTCAATTAAGAAATAACTCAGTAAGATTCAGTTTTCTAGTGAGTTTGTGGCAGGTAGGTAGTTTTAAGTAGTTAATGTACTAGAATAGTATTCCAAAACGTTGTTTTTCCATCTATGGAATTCAATGATGGCCATGTAATTTCATATCTCGGTCAAAAAACTAGAAGAATGCTTTCGATTTCCCTTGATAATTTTGTAACGAAATGGTGTATGCAAAGATTTCCCTTTATCAACATTATAACATTATTAGGTACAATTTTTGAGCCTGTATTGGTTTAAAATAGCCATAAAGTTTATCAACTGATAAAATTGAATTTGTTTTGTTTGCATCTATCGATATGTCTTCACCATTTCAGAATTTCAAGAATAATTTTACTGAAAACTACAGTGACTTTCCTCCACGGCATTTCGGATAAGAAGAGATGAATTTTGGAAAAATGATACCTGGCAGATAATCCAAAGTTTCATATGCCATCTGAATGTTCTGTTCGTTCCCCTGCAAATATTTTCAATGTATGTGAAATGAACAATTGTTGAGAAATTTATTTCACCAAGTGATCTGGAATGTTTCCAGCATTTTTTAGCAGTAACACCTTTACCATTTCATTCCAATTATGACCATTTCCAGAAAACATTTCCATGAGAGGTTATTAGAACTAATAAAGATATGTTCATTGATGGAATCGATAGATATTTGAATAAAATCACCTTCGGGCGTGTTTATCTCTTATATTATTTTAAATATTAATTTGAACCTTATTTCCCAAAGCAGGATTTTTCTGGTGACGTATAACTTTTACTTATAAATAATACTTTTTTCACTTCATCAGGTTTATCGATATATTGTGCAAATCATGAACTGTTGGACACTCGGTATAATCTTCGTCGGATTATTTCAAGTATATATATTTTATTTGTGAATGAGTGAAATATCAATGACCTATGGATATTTGATAACGACGATAAATAATTAGTTATTTTGAAATTCAATGGATTTCTGCGAATTTATCAAGGAATCGGCCACTCAAGTGTAGATACAATGGTGAAGTATTTTCATCCTGAATCGTCACATCCGTCGATTAAATCAGTTGATCTATTTACGCATTCACTTTTTCTGAAAGCCTCCACATGTTCGATGAAATTCAATCGATTTCTCGGAAAAACCAATTGAGCTCAATTAAGATAACCGCTATCACCTTATTTTTTCAAATAAACCGGTAAAAACGGTTATCGTTGATATTGAAGATAGGATGAAGTTTTCAAACGAATTCAGTAAATCAATTAGAACCTAAGAGAAACTGATATTCATTTTGAGACGAAAGGTGAAAGCCCAGTAGAAAATGCAGTGTAATAAAGCAAAAGAAAGATCAGTCCATAAATTCAATCAAAATGACCACTGAAACGAAATAACACTCTGTTAAAATTTGTTTTTCCGTTAACCAGCTGTCACTTCCCTATGAACAACAACTCTTAAAAGGCGAAACGTGTACGAGCTAAGTACTAATGAGGTCTTATATTTTAAAGTGTGATTCCTAACACTTCTAAAGTATATTTAACAATCCTTCAGAAAAATAATTTGTATGTCATCTTCATTTGCAAAGGAAACATTCTATACGGATACTTCACGATCACTAAGTATCCTAACAAAGGTTAGGGTAATTCGTTTGAATTTTTATAAAAAATGTTAACAGTGGGCAAACTCCTCCTGGGCAGGCCAATCAAAAGCTGATTCACCCAAATAAAAGACGAAAATACTCACAGATACTGCGTAATTTACTGAACGACGTAATTTACTGAACCAATGGAAAGAACATCCATTTTGGTAAAACAATTTTATTATGTGCACCTGTTGTTGAATATTATATCCGTCCATGTTGATTGGGCAGAATATACTGAACAAATGACAACTGATTTAACAGAAGTAGCTTCAACAAGATGACCGTTATGTTTACAAATATGTTTAAATTATGTTTTTTCCGTTAACCAGCTATCGCACCCCTACGAACGACAGCCCTCAGAAGTCGAAACCTGTGCGAGCTAAGGACTAACGAGGTTTTCCCTTTTAACGTGTGATTCATAACACGGAATAACACGTTATCAATTATCAAAGTTCAAAAGTCTTTGTTGGAAGACCCTATATTTTCCGATGAACACTGAATTCTTCGAAACTCACTCCTCCATATGCAGTTTGTACTCCAAACATTCGTTATGAAATTGAACAGAAAGAAAGAGATAGGAACCCTCACAATATATGAAAGAGTTACGATTTTATGTATGTATGAAGATGGAGAAGTAGGAATATTGGTTGCTTCCCAGCTACATTCAGACATCGAAAACTTGACGTGACGCGCATTTCAACAAATCATCCTGGTAAAAAATGATCCCTTTTTACGTCTTAGTTTTCTCGCCCTTCCTATTGAGTTCTCTTCGTGGGTGCCATATTTTAGTTCAAATACAGACAAGGCCGTAGCCAGGCGGTATCAAGGGGGATTGATCCCCCGAAAGTACTATAAGCAACGACCATCCAAAAATTATATCAAGCGATTGGCTTGCTTAAACATCACAGGAGCCATCAGAACAACACCAACTGCGACAATGGAATTAATCACTAGTCTGTCCCCTCTGGACCTGTACGTTCAAGCATCAGAAGTGGTTCAACGGCGAAAGAGATGAAATTGTGGCCAGTGTTCTTACGAATACTATTTGATTCTCCCGACTGATGAAATTTAACCCACTGTATATTTGTGGGAAGAAATTTCACGCACTGTATATTTGTGTAAATAATATGTTTCAATGTCGTAATGTGAGTAATTGAAATCATATTTTTCAAATTGCAGTATATTGATTGATTTTGTTATTTGAGATAGGACTCATTGAAATAAAAATCGTACAGAATTCATTGATAATGATATCTTATCAAATATAAAATAAATATCAGGTTGATTTTAGTATAGCTGTTTTCTTTATGAATGAACAAAATCATGAATGAGCCATCGATCAAAATTGATAACGATTATGGAATTATTTTTAAATTTAATGGATTTTCAGCTAATTTTTTAAGGAATCGATGATTCGGCTGTAACGATGGTAAAGTACCTCTATCCGATTAGATCAGATGACCTAGTTACCTAACCAACAACTTATTGAATGCATTCCAAATGCAGAGGAGAAATGCTTTCAAAGATAAAGAATGTAGTAGTATTCGCCTTGAATATTGAACCTCAAAATATCAATTGACCAATAAGTTATGAATTGGCTGATCTGTTACTTGATAAAAATTAATAACACTATCCATGATCCTCTTGTAACAATTTTCACTTTTTTTGTTCTATACGCGTTTCACTATCACCCTAGGTAGCTTCATTGGTATAGTATGTTTCACTTTAAATGGCATTGGCTTATCAACTGCAATAAAATATCTGGTTTATTCCCATTGTGTAATCCCTCCCTTAACATCACAATAATATGGAAACAGGTGATTTTGTCTTTCAGAGACTGGTTACACAATGGGATTGAATCAGGTATTCGAACTGTGTGAAGACAGTGCGTGTCGCCTCTGTTTGGACAATGATGAAACAATTGTGCCTGCCCCACTGCGAACCGAATCAGGTTTTCAGAGTCTACCACCTGACCTGAAGGAACACTCACCATATAAACTAATTGGCTTTGTTATTTAGTCGAGTTTGAATAGGTCTGATCCACAATAAACTCTTGCGGGTTGCGGTGGAGATACGAAAGCCCCACTCACTTTTGACTTCACCTAACCTAACCAAACCTAGCAAACATTGGAGAACTAAATACAATAGTAGTAGTTATCTAACTCAATTGTTTAATGGTAAACGAGATAATGTAGAATTTGAAAAACAATTGTGAATAACTATTTGCAATATGAAAACAGGTTTAATGGGGAGTGGTTAACCTCTTTTTGGTCATTCAGTAGTGACTTTGAATGTTTGCCCTTATTGATTTTCGGAGACTCCAGCAGGTTCAATTTATGGCCTTTATTCTCTGTTTAGAGAATGTCGTAGTTGGTGTTGAAATCGTGATTGTTCTCTGAAAAGTAACACGCATGGTCTTCTTCAGTTCAGGACTTCTTTTATGTTCAGAGATTTTCGTTTTGAAACTTCTTGGAGTCTTTTCCATATTATCTTTTGGGCACTAACCGCATGTTAGTTTATAGACACCTGATGTGTTATCCTTGTCTATGTGTGAGTTATTGTTCTTAATATGTCTACCCAAGAAGTTGAAAGTGTTATATTCTATGTTAATATTTCGTTCACTGGGTTCACTGAAAAGCCTATGAACAATAACAAATCCATAATGCTGGACCGCTAAATATGAAGGAATAATTTTTCGTGTACCTTCATAATATGGCTAGCAAATGATGGGCTGAAATTGATACGAACGTAACTCTAAAACGAAATAGTTTCTTTACACCCCCTTGATTTGGGATCAGTAGGAAGAAGGAGATCAAACTGATCTTCCTCTTGAAAATGATCAGTTGGTGATCGAAACACGTGCCGAGGTGCTGAAATAACGGTTTGGTGTTGAGAAAAACTTCAGTAATATTCATTTGATGCTATGACTTACTTTTGTATGTGGCTCTTCAGCTTCCTGAAAGAACGTTCCATATAAATTGCCGTCGATGGATATACCTAACTACCTTTACCATCAACGATGGTGTTCCCCAGGGAACCATATTGTCTCCAACCCTCTTTTTATTGTTCATCAACGACTTGTTGACAAGTTTGTTGGGGGTTAAAATGGTCACCAATATGTTTTGGCACAATCATGTTGCTGGACTTGCAAAAGCTGTTTCTCGTAACTTTGTAACATTATTCCTAATCAGAAAACTATACACACCTCAGAAAATTTTAATGCTTCATGAAGCTCAGATAAGAGCTTCTTTGGAGTATTGTTCTCATACCTTGAAGCTGTTGGATTCCATCCAGAAAAGTGCCATCCGTCTGATTGGAAAAGCGAACATTACTTGCAACCGTGATAGTTGGAATATCGAAAAAAGGTTGGGCATTTGTCTCTCTTCTATAGATACTTTCACAGGAAGTGTTCAAGTGACTTGGCACATTTCATTCCACCAAGAGCGGCATATTTCAGAAATATGCGATGGACTGCGGCTGCTCATTGTTTTAAGGTTCAACTCAGGACACCTCGAACTTCACTGTTTAAGAACTCTTTCCTTTGGAGAATTTTTGAGAAATAATCCCTTTTTTTGTGTGAAAAAATCAACGGCGAAGATAATGAGAATCAGGTGGCTACATTTTTCGTGGCTATTTTCCAACTTGATCGAAGCAGTCAAATTTTGGATGAATCTATTGATAAAAATAACCCTATTATGGGGAATTTACTGGCCTCACCTTACGAATTATGTAATGAAATGAATTGATGGGTTTGATTAATTTTGAAGCTCTTTTTTTCTTTTCAGATCTGATGAATTGAAGCTTGTACTTAAAATGTTTTAAAATGTTTTCTGATGAGCTGATGAGCATTTCACTTTTTGAAGCTTTCTCTTCATACAGTCGAACACATTCATTGCATGGAGATAATTCAAACTATGATTGTCTATTTTTAAAATTGAATTATACATGTTATGTGGCGAAAAAACTGAAGAAACCGGATACCATCTACAATGGTGGATAACACGATATCGGAGAAAATATGGTTCGATTGGTAATTATTCCAGCTATTGTACCAGAGTATAACAGTGAATCATATCATAACTATTCTAATTGAACATTACTTACACAACCATATAAATAATATTATTTTCATTAATATTTCCCATACATCTCACTTTTTATTCATTTATCAACTCCAGTCAAGGTGATTTAAAGCGGATAGAAGAACGATTATTGTTGAGCATGGAGAAAAAGACAATAAATTCAATTATTTCAAGAGATAATCTAAAGGGCGTTAATTCATCGGACGTTTAAATGATTCCTCGAGGTACGCAAGAAAAGATAATTGCTCAACTGTTTAGCATTTGACCGTTAAATCATAGGCAATTGGGATTACGCCATGGGCGTCGAGAGACATTTTGCACAAGGTAATTATTTTGAATGATGATGGGGTGACGGTGAGAAATGTGAAGGTTCTCTAGATATGCGGTAACTATGTTGTCCTAAGTGTGAGACTGACTATCACAATATTGATATGAGACAAAAATAATGAAAAAGCTAATTATGATTGAAAACTTGTTATTCGACAAAATTGAATTTTCTTCCTTTTTGATTCACTTGCTTCTTTCCACTACTCCGAACGAAGTATCCAAGACAGAAAATCATGAGGTTTTTCGTAACATCAGAATTGTAACAACTTTTCTGGAGGTACAATAAATGACCTAAACAAGTTTACAGGACCTAAATCAATTCTCATCATGCACTGATAACCGACGTAATTTATGAAACGCAGCATTGCGGATAAGTATAACAGTTTTGTTGTATGAGAAAGCTGTTTCTGTTCTGTCAATAAACTGAATCATTACCATAATACAGGGTGTAATTGAATAAGTGTGAAATATTTAAGGGAGCATCCCTTGTTAAGATACAGCCCCTTAAAGGGGGTACATAATATTTGTATAACAATTTTTTTCAACAGCACTGAAAAAGTTACAATATTGAAGTTAACCTGACATTTTGTACTACCAAAAATACACTTAGCCAGTAATTTATTTGGTTTACCCCATGGTTGTAAGGGGTGGAAAACGCAATCCCTAAAATTTATTTCCAATGTAATTTTTTGTCTCATTACTTGTTTACCATTTAAAAATTCATTTCCGATAGCCTGTTTCATTCTAAACAAAAAATGTCTCTTGGGTGCACTGCATTAAAAAAAGATTATCATTCTTTGATAAACATTCCGTCATAACTAAACATCAGTACTGCTTTCTGAATAAATTATGCACTGAAAATGCTATTATGGATCTTGTTGATAAGGCTGTCGATGCATTGAACAAGTCGAGGAAATGTTTAACCATTTTCTTTGATTTGGTCAAAGCATTTGACACCGTATCCCATAGTCTACTAATAGAAAAATTATATACACATGAGGTGCGAAATAAGACACTAGATATCTTGCAGAATTATTTAGCAAATAGATTACAAATAGTTAAAATTGATGAACAGTTGAGAACCCCATAAGAAGTCAATATTGGCGTTCCTCAGGGAACTGTTCTTGGGCCAGTTCTCTTTCTAACTTACATAAACATTATCACAGAAATAACCAACTTCTGTGTTCATCTCATCTGCTATGCTAATGACACAGCTATTGTATACACTGGAGAATGATGGGAAGATGTCTATAAACTTGCTGAAGACGGGCTTCAAAAGATTAAGACATGGCTTGATTATAATCTACCGACTTTGAATGTTAATAAGACAAAATTTATGACATTTTCTCTGCAAAATACTGATCAGCCATACAGTACAACACTGAAAATAAAAAGTTTGAGATACGACTCACATCAACCATGTACATGTTATATAACAGAAAAGACGTCAACTATCAAATACTTGGGTGTTATGCTGGACTAGCATTTCAGGTGGGATGAACACATAAGTCAAGTCACAAAAATATTGAGAAAGCTTATTTACACCTTCTATAACCTACCATATTCTAGATAGGAAGAATTTGAGAATGTGTTATATATCTTTAGCTGAGTCGGTAATACGGTATTGTATAATAGTTTGGGTTGGATCATTTAATAATACAATGACTTGCATGCAAACAGTGCAAAACACTTTAATAAAAATAATAATCAAGAAATACAGGTTGCATGCAAGTGAGTCTCTATATAGTGATACCAAATTACCAAACATCAGATCCTTATATACTTTCCAAAGTCTGATATGGATTTTTTCAAACAACGAAAAATATGATCAATCCAAAGTAAGTAGATTAACTGATAAAATGCAACTACCATTGTTTCATAAGACTCACACTCATAGATTTGTTTTCTTTTTTGGTCCAAAACTCTACAATATGCTCCCAGCACCTTTGAAAAATATCAATACTCTTCCTAAATTAAAAAAAAAAAATAAAATTATACCTCGCTGAAAATGCAACAATATTTAACAATATCTTTTGAACCCTTATTACAAATCTGACACAAAATTATATCATACAAAAATTCCAATTCCATACATTAAATACCCGCTCTCACTCCTTTTTTTGGTCCATTGCATTTACCTTCTCTCTCCAGTATATTATATAACATATAATATGAAAACTTTTTGTTTTGTTCTCTATAGTCATAAGGATTCATTTAAATTGGGAAAATAGGGACAATACAAGCATATTCTATACTTTGGTGTAATTCTCGACTTTTTAATTAATTCAAAATAGCACATAAAATAGTTCATGTAATCTGATTATTTAATGAATATTAAATTGAATGTTAACTAAATTAATAAATTTGAAATTGGAATTGGCTGAAGAGTCATAAAATTAAATTTGGCGATTTCTGTTAAGTGTTCGGACAAATGAGACTTTTTCGAAACGTCGTGAGAGCAATCCCAAAAACCCGGAAACCAGTTTGGCATATTCCTATCCGTGAGATATGTGTCAAATATGTGTCGATTTAATTTTTGGCTCTATTCGATATGACCATATTTCTTTTCCCGAGTCAATACCTCGTTTCACTATTTTTATAAAATAAACTTGACCATAGGTAAATTGTAATTAAGATTTTTTTATTTTCCCTTCCAGTTATTGAATAGAAAAGCTACTTGATCATCGAAAAATTAATCTTGATCGGAACGTCTCTTCTCCCTAGTATTTCTTTTCTAAAAATTTCAAAATATTGAAATTTTTTAGGGTATTTTTGAAGGGTATTCGATAGAATTCCAGAATATTCCAGAAGAACGGCACATTCTGGTATCTTGTGGAATATTCGCGAATAGTCTAGGACTCTAGAACATTCTGGAACATTCCGAAACAGTATCTAATGCTGTGGAATGTTAATTGTAGACCATTTTTTCATTGATGAGGTTTATTTCTTTATTTAAACTACTACACAATCTTATATCAACTCCTTATGATAATTCGGGTATTTCAGGTAGTAAATCATAATAATGACTATTGCTGCTGATGGTATCTGATTGAAACTGGCATAAGTATTCATGTCTGTGGCTACCGAATGACTGAAAACTTGATTGGCTAATTTAACCTTCATCCTTTGAAATATGGCTACTATACAGTCACTTTGACATCTTATCTGGCAAGTGTATAAAAATCAAAACATAAATCTGAAATGATACCCCTAACTCTTAATCCAGTTTTCTATACTTGCCTAACAGCTTCAATCAGAATACTTTTTATATTCAGTATTGATGTGGATCAATTAGAAAAAAAGTATGCAACAGTAGGCTCCAAAAAAGGTTATTTGAATACATATTTGATTCTTTGGTTTTGCAGAGATTTCAGTGGAAATACTATTTTTCTTACAGATACATACTAGCCAAATCAAAAAATGTGGTTCAACAATTATTCTCCTTTGTGGATGTCCAGTGGAACTCATTCTATATCATTACTTTTGAGGCATATACTATTCATAAAGTTCAATTTCATCAAATTAATTTCATTAAAAAGTCTGCATATATTTGGTGTATGACAATTCATTTTATGATTTTCGTTATATGCACCCTGCAAGTTACAGCAACCCACAGCTCGACATTTGTTACTCTTGAAACTAGACACGAATTTTTCACAAATACAAAACCACAACTTGTAACGTCTCACGCTGTAATAATATTCCATGCCGCAATTTGGCTCGCTTGGTAAACCCATCAGATTCAGTCAGTTGCGCAGTAGGTTCGCTGAGTATAAAATTCGACGTAGGGAATCTTGACCCAAATATGGCGGAGAGTGAACTTACTTGTGTTTACTTCTATACGGTGTTAAGAGGGAGCTGTTGGAAGGTAGTATATCGTTTATTTGAACTATACTTCGAGCGTAAGAATCTAATTTATTAATTTCTTCATCTTGAGAAAAATATATCATATTTTCTTCTTCCTAAATGAAAGAGGTATAAAAATTGGATTACTATTGATGCACCAAATTCAATATTGTATCTGAAAAAATATTACTCCAACTTCAAAGAAGCTGTTGGTAGAGTGCTTCTATATTATTTAATTTTACTTGAGTTCAGTATTGCCATAATAGATATTTTATCACTTCCTTCGCAAGGAATTGACGAGGAATCTAAAACGCCACTGGTCCTGATTAGGGAACCGCTCTCACCTCAATGGCATTAATTGTTACTTATGAGTTTGCTCCGTGCAACATGACAATGCTTTCACACACGTCTCATGGAGTACTCTGTATTTGGTATGGCAATATATAAATATTTATGTCAGGGGAATGTATCTTGGAAAAGAAAAAAATCAGATGGTGTGATGAAGACAAGCTATGCATATTTTTATAGTATTTGAGATTTATGTGTATGTATTAACACTTGTATGGACTTCAAAGTCGTGTTAAAAAATAATAGAAATGTTGGTCACAGTGAGCTTTGATGAATGGCTTTCCCGTTCTATTCTATGCTAATGGCTTTTAACGTGATGTAATCGGTTGTCGTATTAGCATTGAATTCACAGAGAAATTATCTGTATATTTGAACGAAACAAATCTGGAAAATCTAAATTTATTCTTCCAATACATTTATTCATTTGTACAAAAAAATAACAATGAAACCAAAAGAACTTCAACGGTTCAGGGTGTCGTTTCCTAGAATGATGATCTTTTTCACATTAGAGCCAAAGTGAGAGAAGAGCGACGCTGCTCCCCGGACTCAAAGAGATGAAGGAAGGCATCATATGTAAATGACAGAGCGAGGAAGAAATATATAGAATTGGCAATAAGATCAGAGGAGAATAAAACAGGAAGGGAGAGACACCCGAAGAGAAGGGGGTTGCCTGAGGTGGAAGAACATATCTTGAATAGGTACTTGGAGGGAGAGATTTGCATGGGATATCTGCTGAATCCATCAGCGGATGAATAAGTAAACGAATGAGTGGATCAAGTAATCAGGGATAAGTGAAACAAGTGTTAGTTGATCTGATAGACTAGAGAGATGGAGAATTTGGTGGTCCTCTCATCATATTGACTAACTAAGGGAATGATGTTTGGTTAGATTGATATTAATGAAAAAATTAAGTTGTTCATTTGCTGGATTACTTATAGTTAATCAACTCAAAAATCTGTTTGTTCGGTGGTGTGGTGAAGTAAAAGAGTTGGAAATTTCTCACAATTTGTTGAGCTAGATAAGATTTGAGTAAAGTTGAGGTTGCGAGATCAGGCAAACGTGAGATTGACGTTTCACGGTCTCTCCCAAACTCATCTAAAGGTTCACAAAAAATAATATGAAGATTCAATAATAGCGCACTTTGGCAACTGCTGTCTAGAAACTAGAATCACTAAAGCATCAAAATGAAAAGTCGAGAATCAGTCTGAACCTCCAATTTCTACTAAACTTTTGTTAACTGCAGTTGAAATTCATGCAATCATTAAGCATATCACACTCTGTATATTAGTTTGCCTTTGTATTTTTTTACGCAGGTCAGATGAAAAGACGTGCTTTGTTGAAATGCCTCACGAATTATAAATTTCATGTCCTCCTGTGAAGTATCATTAGGGCGGTAAACCTTCGACATTTCTCTTCCTCATGAATGAAAATCGATTGGTTTCAGGTCCGGTGAACTCGTCGGTCGAGGAATATATCCACTTACGTCCAATTTCTCTCGTACTTCCTCAAAAAATGTGCTGGTTCCTCATTCAACTGAAAGTATGGTGTTCGATTTTCCTAGAAAAGCCCTTTCTGAGGAATTGAGAGAACTCTCGTTTACAAACAAATTCAGTTCAAAAAAACACGACAATATTATTCAACATACACCATTTCAATTGAATTTTCCTTTATATCATTATTGATAAACTAACCCAGTTTTTAGGAAAATTATACAAAAAGCTATCAACATATGTCGCATTTCAGTATTTTGTTTCATTCATAGCGATATACAGAGCCATCTTCGGTTTTTACTGAAACGTTTCAGAAGATATGCTATTTTGATATTTTCTGATCGACCTCACCAGACAACTTTCAGATCTTTGATAGAACAACTCATCTTCAGCTTCATTCGGAACGGGCTTCTCTTCCGAATTCTATAAGAAAATGAAAAACTTGAAAACTGCCCGTTGTGGATCAAAGAAATCAAGTGCTGAGTAGGAAACTATTTTCAGCATTTATATTAGTTGTTTTCACAAAAATAGTCATCACCCTGTACATCTGAAACTGATATTCCTGGTGTTAAAAAACTTTCATTTGAAACTTTTTTGTATCTATTAGTAGTATTGATATATTAAGCAAATACGGGAGCTCCGGTATAGAAGAGAATGATATAATCATTTGATTTGCAACTTTTTGCATTGAATTTTAATTATATACACACACAAAATTATTCAACAATATCAATGAATATATTATTCGGTGATAATTGAATACTGCATTTTTTTATGCGATAAATTCATAGATAAGCGTGACACTAATTATAAAATCGAATGTCCTTAAATCAGTATATACTGAGTGTCAATTTGGTTCTTCACTTTCTAAACCTTTTCTCAATACTCTCAAATAGGTGAATTTTATTACTGTACATTGTATAAACATTACAACAAAGCTTTCATTTTTTCTTTAAATGGAAAAGGAAATATGTATTTTTAGGAGAGATACATTTTTTGGAAAAAAACATATAATTCATAGGGACGCTTCAAAAAACTGATTCACATTTCATATTGTGTAGCTTCTTCATGAATGATATCTGTTTCAATTCCATAACAAATGTTTATAGTCAAACTCAGTGAGAAATAGCGATTTTTCTCTAATTCAATTTTCGTATGATAGTTGTTTTTTCAAAAGGGGTTTCACTTCTAGTTTGTATGTGAGAAAAACTTCTGTATATATGCTCCATATATAAATGATTGGTATAATCTAGAATTTTTGAAAATGTGCGAG
>WOGJ01160258.1:0-12005 GCA_015342185.1 Leptinotarsa juncta | reverse complement strand
GTCTAAGTTGAGTGGCTGCGGGTGTTCATAGATATCCTTCCAGAAGGATTCCACCTGATCAGCAGTCGGCGGATTATTATTATTATTATTATTATTATTATTATTATTATTATTATTATATGTAACTGTACAAATAAATTAATAATAGATACAAATGATAATAAATAAAGCCCGGAAAAATTTAATTATTCCAGATATTGAATCAAATAAAATGTTTCTTTCTTGAAATAATATCAAAATTCCAAATAATGAAATTTGTTATCAGGTACATACACAGTACAACATGACGACAGTATCGATATAAATTTTGTTTTGGTTGGTTTCCAGGATTTGCCGTAGTCTTCCTGACGTGTCAACTGATAGTTGACAATCAACTATCAGTTGACACGTCAAAAAAAGTAAATCGACCACGCCACTGAAGATGACTACGGCAAAATTGAAACGTTTGGAGATTATAACCGAAGAAGATCACGGCAAAACTCGGAAACTAACCAAAACATTGACGCCAGCCGTGAAAGCCCACATTCCAAAATAAATTTTAATTAATATTGGGAGTACATGCATAAACTTGAACAAATAATGAAATAAATCATAACGAGAAATAATTTTAAAAAACAAAGTTTTTATTTCAAATATATTGAAATAGGAATATATGTTACACTATTGCATTGTCTATGATTTAGCTTCAATGTCAGAACATCGTAAGCTTTTAAAAACCAAAATTTCAAAAAAGGAAATTTCAAGTCTGTCTTGACCCAACAAATGGCATGTCGGAGTACAATAAAAATCGCGAAGTCGACCTCAAAATCTAACGTAACATCCATCTTAGCCTTCTCAAGAGCAACACCGTCGCATCTAACTGTTAAGAAATCTAGCAAGCGTGTAAAAAAACGCGTCTTCGCCAATGGCCGTCGAGGAATCTTCTTCTCCACCAATAGCCATCCGTGCATAACGTCTATAAGACCTGGCACCTGCAGGATGAACTCATTTCGAAGTTCTTAGTCTTAGAAGGCGCTGAATCGTACAATCTTCCGTTGTTCCGTTGCTTGTTTTTCTTCTCCTCCTCCGGTTGAACTTGCAGTTGTTGGTTCTATTGCGAGAGAGTGACTTTGACTTTGACATCCAAGTGTGCCGGTGCGTGTGGTGAAACAAGTGAGTTCAACGCCTGCTAGCTTAGCTGTGACTTCTGCCGGACGACGCTGACGAAGAGGAAATATTTTCAAGGTAGGTGTTCGAAGTAACAATGCGTTTATGGTTTTAGACGCCGCGAATTATTGATACTTGTTACTAGCAACTAAAACTTTAATTTGTTTAGGAAAAAGTAGTTTTGAAAATCAAAATATTTATGATTGTGAAGGAATTGTAATTAAGTTCATGTCGATCAATTTGAAAAATATGTTTTCACTTTTGTACCCCCGGTAGCGGCGTTGGGCTAGTTTTTTTCATGATACACATGAAGATTCTCTATCAGACAGCTTACAATAACGAGATAATTAATTGTGTCGGCAATAATATCAGCTTTATCCAACCTAAAAAAGCATGGACCAAACATTTAAATTCTCTAGAAAAACTAAATTTTTATAGACTCTATTCATACATGATTCAACAGATATTTGAAGAAAATGAAGCTATTTATATGGAGGTATAATAGGTAGTAATAGAATTAAATATTCACATTTGGAATGTTGGAAACTGGAATAATATGCATGGCTACCAAACTAAGCAATCTGAATGTCTCAAAATTCAGTAAAATCAAACAATGTTCACGTATTAAGATTCTCATTTGAAATGATTTTACAAATACTCAGAAAATGTTTCTGAAAAATTATTCCCAATATTTTGGAAATATGATGTGATATTTTTCAGTTCGATTCAGATATATAGTGCTAGCCAATAGAAACTTGTCACTGTGAATATTTAGCATATAATTTAGTTTAAAAAAAATAATTGAAAAAAGTCAATTTATGTTAATGCCATCATCCTCTATCGAACATTTGTGAATAAGTTTCCAAAGTGATATGATAACAGTGAGTGTTATGCAAGATCTATAAATTCATCAACTATACCAAGTCGTTCGTTTTCTTGTTTTGTACACTGTTGGAATACCGCAGTGGTAACTGTACTATAACAATCTCTTAGTCAATACTTTTTTTTTCTAAACTGAACAGTAATTCATCATCAGGTAACTTCATGCACAAGTAAAAGTTGACTATGGTTCAATCAGGAGATCTGAAAAGCCATTCTATAGCTTCTTCATCTAGTAAGTCAAAAATATTTGACGAAAAATGTCGGCCATAAAAAAATTGGTGCTTCATTTTTCCTGGAACAAGATGTTTTTTATTAATGTTATTCATTCTACAAGATATATATCATTTTTGATTCTAGTACATTATAGAATAGTTGGAGAATCTCATCATTCAATGATACATCGATGAAAAATATCAAAACAAAACAATCATCGAGGATAAAGGGCACAGAGTTCAATGTCAGCGTTTCAGAATGAAAATATCTCATCTTCCCCAACTATATAAATTGGCTAACTATTCATTGATTAAAAATGTACATTCCTCAGAAAATCAAATATTGTACTTGCAGTAAGTCACAATTTTCATGGAATATCTCAAAATATTGCAAAATCATCTTCATCACGTAACTTCAGCATCTTCTTGGTAACAACGCTGATGTATTGGGATTGACCGATAACATATACAAGTAGTATTCAAGTAACACCACATTGTGAGATATTCACTAAAACTTAAAATTCATGAAAAAGTATTAATCCACAACCCTGGTAGGTTCATGGTTGTAATTGGCAACAAATCCAGATTCTTTTTATTTTTCAACTTTTGCTGATCCATCATTTTTTAAAAACATTACACGGTCTTCTATAATTTTCGAAGATTGTATATTACTTAAAAAAACTCAATCTCCGCTCACTTCCACAATAAATATGATATTCCGCTGGACAATGTTGTATCACCTATATACAGAAGAAATGTACCATGAAAGTTTTCTTTGCTATCGGTTGAAACAAATCTTTAGAAAACACCAGAAATATATCTTCTTTGTAGAAGTGGCAAAATGAACTTTCATTCGACCATCCTTCAAATATTGTTTTTTTTTCCAATTGATCCCTCCATGGTTGGTTTAAATGATATTTGGTGAGTGATCTTTCAAATACATATGTATTTACAACAGAAGCACCCTTCAATATCATCTGGATGGCAGGAAGATTTATAGACTTCTGGCAGAATCTTCCAAGATTGGCTCATTCCAAGGCGTTTATTCACTTGATACCAAACAGTTGTAGGATGTTGTGGGGATGAACTACGATGTCGAACAGGCCTTCTTACAGGTAACTGTCATTCGAATCATCATATGCAGAGACCCGGAATGTCGAAAGAGAGGGTATGTCGCTTCTGTTTGGAAAATGATGAAACCGCAGAGCACATACTTTGTGTCTGCCCTGCTGGGGAGCGACGAATCAGGTTTCTAGAGTTCGTCAGAGCCGTACTCTTACTGTCTGGGTTTATTTGGTCGAGTGTGAATAAGTGTGAGTCACTATAAACCCTTGCGGGTTGCGGTGGAGGGTCGAATAGGCCTACTCACTTTGGACATAACCAAACCTAATCCTACAATATTTTCCAGTCGTCTCACAGATTGAATTTCATGGTTCATTTGCAGTAATTTCTAAAGTCAAATAGTCTTCTAATTATAAATGTCTTCTTGAAATTATCAATTCCCAATAAGGTTTTCAATCAAAGCACAATCTCATTCGTTCTTGGTAATCAGTTGTATCCGAAGAAGACTTAATGACTTACTTACCCCGATTTGATAACAATTTTCTTCTCTTATAACATTGATTATATTATTTCTCAGATATATTAAACGTCTGGTATGGAAAAAGATGATTGGTTTTTTGATTGGAGAATAAGTCTAATTACAATTTTTCCTTCTTTCAAAATGCCATAAATTCCTCTCAATCAATTTCAACTCCTAATATTATTTTCGTTAGTTCATTTTTTGATCAATCAGTACTTGTAATTACATTTTCATCTTTATTATGAGATGCTGGAGTCTATGTCTATCTGAAAAGTAGGTTGTTGACTCAAGTTATAAAAAATACAAATAAAGTTGTCAACCTTATATGCCTTGCATTCCACATATTTTGCGAAAACCTGATTCATCAAGAGCTTGGTAGTGTCTATCAGGTAGACATTGTTATCTTTCATATGTTACAATGTTCACATCACCAATAGGGAGTCGATATAGAGTGCTTATTGCTTGCTTAATGATGGCTTTATAAGGGAATATTACTTTGCTGAAAAGCAATTTAAATTGCAAAAATTATAGCAAGAGATTGCAGATGTAATGGGAACTCAAGTAAAAAAGAAGAAAATATAGAAAAAATCGTTTCACAACACTTAACGCTTTTCATTCCACGTACCTACTTTCCAGAAACCTACTTGATCACGAGCTTGGCAGCGTCTATGCTAGACATTTTTTTGCGTCTGTTACAATGTACATGTGATTAATTTTCACATCACCAATAGATGGTTGATATAATCTCATTCTTCCTCACTTGATGATGACTCTTCAAGAGGATATTACTTTGTGAAAAGCAATTTAAATTGCAAAAATGATAGCGAGAGATTACAGATGACTTCTTATGAAAAATCAATTAATTTCTGTTCCCCATTGTCGATCATCTCTCTAAGAAGAATAATTCCTGATAGAAAAGCAGAGAAGTTCAGTTCGTTGATACCAGGAATTTTAATTGTTTGTGTCGATGAAAATCGAATGTGCAAACAGTTAAAATTGAATAAATTCAGTAACCAAATCAATCACTTAATTTTTTATTTGGTTTGGTTCAAAAGATGGAAAATATAGTACTTTACTAAGTGTTTTGTGTGATCATTTCTTCCGAAGTGAAAAAAATAATGAACAGAATTTTACAGCGATAAAACGTTTCTTTCGAATAGCGATAAAATTGGCGGCCATGAAACGAGACACTGATGAAATGGATTCAGATTGATTCATATATTGATACAATCAGTTGGGAATATATCAGAAAATAATGTTCATGAATACTACTAGGTCTAAACATTGTTTCAAATTGTTGTTTATTTATTTAAACTGAAACTTTTTTGTTTGAGCAAAGGCGACATACAGTTGATGTATCTAGCACCCGACAGGTAAGTCGGCTGACTCGAGTGCCGGTTCTGTGATCTCATGTCAAGGCACGATAAATTTCAACAATGAAGTCCTATTGTTGAAAAATACGTACTCTATTCATGTATTTGAACATTGTGTCTTTCTTAATTGAACTTTCAAACAAATGTTTGTGAGAAGAAAACTTTCTACTTCTCCATTTTTATACAAAAAAATGTAGGAAACTTTCAAAATAAGAAAGGGAGCAATGCATTTCAAACTGAACTCCCAACCAAGATGTGTGGATCATGCGTAGAAGTTACATTAAGACACTAAATGAAAGAAAATATCCTTTCGAAACAACTACTTTCATATAAACATTAAATAAAAAAACTCATTTTCTTCTTTTCCAGGTGATAAATTTGATTCAATTCAATAATTAATATTTTGCTCTTATAGCTATCTTATAGCTATTTCAGAAAGTAACTTCACGAATCTTTTATGATTCAACATCGACAAAACAAATGTGGTCACGTTTAGATGTAACATAGGGGAAGTACACTTCAAAAATAGGGCTCATCATTGATGAAAATCTAAAATTTGATTCGCTTGCCGACTACTTATGTGGAAGACTAGCAGCAGGATGTCATGCAGTGAGAGTTGTTGCAAGTGAGTTAGATACTGCTATTACAAGATGAGTTTATTTTGCACAAATTGAGTACTATTTACATTATGGAATTTGTTTCGGGGAAATTGAGCACAGGGATTCATGCCGCCCATTATTTGTGAAGCAAAACATTCTGACATTAGCATGTCTTTTCATTTTGGAAACAGTGTGTCTTGCCCACGAAAAAATAAAAATCAATTTAATACCACCTCAACTTATAGTACACGTCAGTCTTACTTCATTTACCTTCCAACACATACCCTAGCCCTTACACAAAATTCTTTTATTTTCAATAGCAAGAAGTTATTTAATGACGTTCCCATTAATTTAAAGCAAATAAAAGAAAGTAAAGAATTCCGGAGGCCCTATTATAGTTTGGACGAATTCTACCAAGGCTCTATCGAGTAATTGTCATGTAACTTTGTGTAAACAAGTTATTGAAACCAACACGAAATAGCTATCAATGTTAATTATATAGCATTATATATTTACATTTACTCAATATTCATGTATTTATATTTGTATATGTTGTTTTATCCATATAGTCTGGTCTTGTCACTAAACATTATTTTATGGCCTATATTTGTTAATTTAATGTTTCCTGTACACTATGCTCTGTCAATAAGATGTTCAGATCTTGGGTAATAAAGCATATTTCGATTTGATTTGATTTGATGATTTTAACACACAGAAAATATAAGTCCTTAGGGATTTTCTCTCTTAGAAGTAACTTCAAACATAATTTGAAAATTACTTTAACAACTTGAAAAAACATATTTTTGGGTGTATTTCATATGCATTAAAAATGATTTGCTTGTTCTTAACCTTGCTGCCATTTGAGGTAGGCTATTCTTAAGCGTTTTTTCGTATGAACCGTATATGTATATCCACCTGGAGCGCAGAAATAATTTTTTACTAGCAATGTTAATACATATGATATTGCGTAGGGCATTAATAATACATAATAATACAGCTAATAACTAACTGCCACCCAGTTATGATGAATCGTTTCTTCGCTCGTAACAAGAATGTCATTGAAGAGGAAATTCATTATTCTTGAAGGCAGCATGTTTATCATAGACTTCAATTACCATGCCAACTTTTCTTTCGCATATAAATCTCCCAGATGGAATTTATGTTTTGCCCGAGAAAAACTGCTGTAACAAGACAATTACGTGGGATTATTTATTCCTCTGGGACGAGGCGGTTCGTCCTTCCTTTTCGCTGGCGTGAAGCAGACATTGGATGAAGTTGATGCATTTATAATATTCTTTTCAAGGACCTGACAAGTAGATTGTAAACCGATAGATGTGTGGTGAGATTTTGTTTGATTTTAGACCATAACGGTACCACAAAAACTCAAAATTGTCTGCTGAAGACCAACACAAACATCATTAGAAAAAAACATTTCTTACAATTATCTTGTAAGATTGTGAGATTATCACCTAGTAATAGCTTTTAGGCGTGTTTATACTCAGTATATACACGCATGAGGAAGCTATTTTACAGTATAACGCTTTACCATGGGTAAACAAGCCTGATACTACGGGGTTTCTTAAATATGCTATAGATTTTTATTAAATATTGGCCATTCATTTTTTATGATATGGAATCTTGTCTTTTTAGAATTGATAAGGTATTATTCTTGATCATCTTCCCAGGTGAATTCCACGACAAGCTTTTACTTCATATGAATTAGGTAATGTGATAAATTGTTGGGTTTGATTCAATTTGAAATTCATTTTCTTCTTTAAAGAGCTGATAGAGGAAAGTTAATACTTAAAAATGATTTTTTACTACAATTCCTTTTTTAGTCAAATTATCTACAAGAACAATTCATTCAGGCCAGTCTCAACTTACCTATAAGAAAACAACTACTCCTCTTGCTATTGCCACACAGGGCGTTAGATTATATCCGACAGGTGTCAGTACAGGATTCTTCACTGAAGTCATTTCTACATATGCTGTTGACGATACATATGCAGAAATAACTTCAGTGAAGAATGCTGCACTGACACCTGTCGGATATAATGAAACGCCCTTTGTGGTATTAGCCAGGGAAGTGGTTGTTTTCTGATAGGTGTCATTGAATGAATTCGATTTTCATGTATGGAAAATCATCGACTTTATGACTACCCCGCACTGATGAGTGGCCAAACAGCCGAAACTGGTCTGCAAGTGTGTTCCAATAACTGAAAATCGATTCCGGCAGTTGTATCATCAACAGCTTATGCAGGAATTATTCCTTTGAAGAATCCTGCACTGACACCTGTCGAATATAATGCAACGTCCTTAGTGCTATTAGCCAGGGGAGAAGTTATTTTCTGACAGGTGTCAGTCCATTAACCTACAGTGTAGGTGAATTGAGACTGGCCTGAACGAATTGTTCTTGTTGATAATTTGATGTATAGACAGTCTTCAAGCATGCGCAGTTACTTCATGTCCACTTTTTTAGTTTCAGCATCGCTGAACATTTTTGTCAGTCGGTTTATTTCATTCAAAAACTGAATGGTCGGTCTCTACAATATTTTGTCGAGTACAACCAAATTATCCCTAACCTTATCCGAACTATAATAACTCTCCGAAATCATTATGGCCGCCATATTGTTTTCCATCATTTATATTTTTCCAATGGAATCCTTTCACATGATATCTATATCTTGGGTGTGCATAAAAGAACATAGTCCACCACCTTTGAGTGTGACGCCATGTCATTACCTCATTTTATTTGACCGCGAAGCTTCGAAAAAGTGACGAAAAATAAACACCTGAGTATTAAAATTTTTACTACAGAAGATTCTTAGAAAACGTGGTTGTAAAGAAATGAAAATAAACCGAAGTGTCAAGTTTTCACTTCAGATTCGTAATCAGCTGACAAAATTATTTTTTTTTAACTATCGTAGGAACAAAAAACAAATATTTACCGAAAGTAATCGATGAGTTTTGAGAAAGCAATAAAATTCTGTTAGTATTATTTTAACCTAGTTTATATTGAGAGTTTGATTGAAAATTAAAACCACAAGATTACAACAAATTTAGTTCAAACGATTTTGTTATGTAACTGCATCAATGATAGAATAACGTAGGAAAACACTGCTCAAAATAAGCATTTGTGTTCCAAGACCCGGCCATCGTTTTGGCCTACCATAGGACTCATTAGTGATGCTAAGCTGGACCACGAATGTGCCTGTCCCTATTGACATTTATACTGTGTCTGCAGAAACATTATCACAATAGTTCAACCAACAGGAGACCAACAACTCTTTTCTTAGTATAGATAACATTGAAGATTCTAAAAATGACTGAGTAGAAGTAAACGTCTAGCTAGAGAGAGGTTTAGCGGATTGTTCAATTTGGCACATTTGAAGTGCTGAACTCTATCACATCTAGGTTGTTCTTCAATACTCATTAGTAATTCACTTGAAACAGGGTTTTCCAACAGGGACTTTGACAATTGATAACGGCCATCTTGTTGAAGCTACATCTGTCAAATTAGTGTTCCTTTATTGAGACTGTTTCGCCAAATCACCATGGACGAATATAGCATTCAGAAAAATGTGCAAATAATAAAATTGTTTTATCAAAATGAGTGTTCTGTCCACTGGTTTAGTAATCGATCGACCAACACTCGTACGTCGACGAAATGCAAGATCTGCCGAAAACATCGCCGCATGTCTGTGAGACTGTGCACGACAATCCTAGGCAGTCGATTCAACTGTCCCAGTAACTGAAGGTAAACGACCATAAACAACAACGTATACTCCCTGCATTGGCTCATCTTCAGCGATGAGACCCATTTCTGGGAAATTCGACAAAACTGTCGAATTTGAGACGATACTAATCTGCATGAGACCCAGAAGCGTCCAATGCATCCCGAAAAGTCACTGTTTGGTGGTGCTTGGATATTCTGCACGAGCGATTTGAGGGCATGGTCATCTCACGTGGAGGTGGTGTGAACTGGCCACCGAGATCATGCGATTTGATCCCGTTAGACTTTATCTTGTGAGGTTTTCTGGAAGTCGCAGTAGTATGCGAATAAGCCACAAACCACAGCGGAGTCATTGAAAATTTGACGTTTCAGATGAGCTCCACACAGAGAAGCCGTGACGAACATTTTGTTATGTTTTTTTATTGCGGTAACCACGCTCTGCTACCAAATTATGTTATTGAAACTAAAGTCTGAACTGCTTACTCTGTTTTACTAAGAAACTGGGCTGCTTATAGCTTCAAAAACTGTTTTTATTTCGTAAAATGTTGTACAATTCGAAATTAATTGTTTGACAAGTACGTGACGTTTTTCAATTATTTAAATAAACATTGGCTTAACATAAAACCTTTTAAAAGGGAACAAAATAAATATTAATTTCTTCAAATTCTCAAACACATTTGAAGGATGGTATATTTCAAACATGATGGTATCAATAGGTTTTTCAAACGACTAAAAAATGTCGATGATATCTCTCACACTTTGTTTTATTTTAATCAACCTCATTCTCAAAGAACAGTTTACGGTGACTAAGTAAATTATACTCTAACACCTACGTAGGCATTCGATCAAATTCAATGATTATCAGAAGATTCCACACCTGCCACTAGGACAGCCTCCTTCACGGACAACACTGAACTTGACTTATCGTATTCTTCTGCAAATCTTCGATACTGACACTGGAGGCCGAATATCTTCAGTGGCCCGTTACACGCATATACTTGACCCAATATCCAGCTGGTCATCTCAGTTGACGTAGGAGTTATTTATTTTGAAGTAACTGTAAAGAAAATACTGGCAATCGCATTATACATTTTTCAGATGATCATTTGCATTGAAATCCAAGAATGGAGAAGTGAGTTAGTCGGACAAGGAACTGTTTAAGTTACTTCATTGAATGTGATTGTTAAATTTAATGGTTTGGATTCATTTATTTGGAGTCTGACCTACTCTCAAAGTGAGTGGAGTTTGCATCTGGCCATATGGCTGAATTGTGAATGCTATCAGTATTATCTCAAGTCGGATCATTTTTCAATTGGGTTATTTGAAATAGTATGTGAAGATAATTTAATAAGCGATACAGTTATGCATGGAATGTAATCATATTGGTACAAACTATAGATATGAGATGAACTTGGCCGATAATGGATAAAATACTGAATTGTTTACGAAATCGAAACAGCTCCTTCATGAGTCTTCAACTGTTTAGTAAAAATCTCGCATCAGGTGAGTGACTTATTAACATTTTTCATTATAATAAATATCTGTCGCGCATGTCTTTTTTCACAGCTTTCTTCTGGATATATATGTGTGGTATGAATAATTAATTTTTCATCGCATTCGAGAATTTCAGTATATTTTCTGCATATAAGGAAAAAAAAATTTGAAATAGAATGTCGAAATACTCATTTTTCCCAAAGTACATACACAGGAGGTACTGATGAATGCCTGCTGGAAAATAACTACATCCCCTGCTAATACCACGCTGGAAATTAGATTATATCCGTCAGACATTCATGCAAGATACCTCAGAATGGTTAGTCTTGCAGATATTTCTCGTTCGTTCTGCAACAGAACCACGCTGAAATCAATCGGGTAGATCCCCTATAGACCGTTATCGAAGCATTTTCTCTGTAGGAAAGATCTGACTCAAACAGCAGTGTGCTTGGGACTGGATTGACTTCAATGTAATTCGACTGCATGTTCTCACTCTAACAGAAATCCCCTCGCTTGGGGCTTCCTTTATGATAAAGAACTATTACTAGTTAACAATATTTCTCTCAGACTAAGGTTTCATATATGCAGTCGATCCGTATTGAAGTCAATCGAGTCCCAGGCATACTGTTGTTTGGGTCTGATCTTTTCTGCACTGATGAGAGGTAATACCTCGAAACCGGTCTGTGAATTTAGACCAAGTTGGTGTATTTTGGTTCATAGGGGAGAATTATAAATTCTTTGTCATCATCTTTTTGAAAAGTCGAAGATTTAAGAGGACACTCTTGGAAAAATACGTGATATTTTCCTCAAATAGTCAGAGTCAGAAATGCTTTATTGTCATAAAAGTTTAGGTTTTGTTGACAAATCAGGCTTAAGAACTAATACAATCTGAAATATTAACATAACGGTCAAGAATTTAGAACAAAATATTTAAATGGCTCAAGCACACTTCAAAAAGTTTATGGTAAAAGTGTATGATAAAAA
>WOGJ01160115.1:0-13676 GCA_015342185.1 Leptinotarsa juncta | reverse complement strand
TAATGATATACAGGGCGTTCTATTTTAAAAAATGGAATTTTGGTCTGTAGCACCTACACCAAACACCCTGTATATTTAAAAATTATATCAAAATATATCTCTCATGAACTCTTAAAACTTTTGTATGAAACATTTTTGTGTATCTCCTTCAACAAACCAGATATTGCCTGTCAGATAAAATGTGAGACACCCGGTATATATATCAAAAGGGCTCCACGAAGTTTTTAAAATGACATATTATGTTATAAAAAATCATTTCTTTTGATAAACTATCTTTAGCGACAGCGCGCGCATGCTGTAACAGAAATTTCCTCCTCTTTAACGAGCCTTTTTCAAAATTGCTTAAATATTAATATTTTTTGAGTTGTTAACGAAAAACTAAATACCATTTTTTTTTAAATCTTATTTTGTTAATATGTAACAATTTTTTACCTGCACCAAAATCCTTCAAAAACATTTTTCTAGAGGTGATTCAGAATCGAAGGAGCTGTCGCTCATATTTTTAGAACCTTTATCTTTATTTTTCATGTTTTTCAACTTGTTGATTAGACTACAACGAAAACAATCAGAGAGTGAGTGCCTGTGGCCAACAAAAAAACTATAGAGTTGCGGCTGTAGATCTGTCTAGATTGGATCCATATAAAGAAGAGTTCAGAACTAATTTCTTTTAACATAAAAGAAATTGATTCGCCTCGGCCGACGAATCTGCAGAAGCCAAACATGCCTGATGCAGGTGATAGATTTCTGAGCTACTAGCCAAAAACATACAGATTATTTCAACTGAAAAAAAAATTGAAATAATATAAGCCGTATTGTTAGCCGAAACAGTCAATAGTAGTCAATCAGTTGAGACGTCAACAAATCCAATTTCAATGAGCAGATGTGTAAGTATTTTCAACCGTCCTACTGTCATCCCAATTGCAAACAACAAGAATACGCCTACCAAGTTTGCCTAGTCGCACTCAACAACATACACATGAAGCCAGTAAATCCAATTAATAGAAAGGAAGCCACACCAGCCACCTATGAAATGAAGTCAGATATCCTATCCTCAATATTTGTAGTGTGTGATTTAAAAACAAATAGAACGATATATCCTTTGCTAACGTCTAGCGCAGTTGTTGACGAAACGTCAAGCATAACCCGCAGACCAGGGCCAACAAACTCGGAAAGTAACACATTCATCTCCAGATCTTTTTTGCACTTTCAGTGCCCTTACCCGCAGCCTAGAAAAAAATGTTTACCTTTGTTTTAGCCCGACGGACTTTAACTATCGTTTATTCATTTGTCAGCAGAATTTTTCATTCCAGCCTGCGATGAGGAATGGAGGCGATTGGCTGCCTCCGCGGTCGAAACGCAGCGGCTCCTATCGCCCGGCATCCCCGGCCTAACGACGACGCTCAGGACGCAAGGGACGCCTCTCGGAGCGCCGCTCATCCTCTCCCCCAGGATGTCCGTCCCGACGACGGCCGCCTCAATCTTGAACGGCTCCGCTCCCCCCGGCTCTCTGCTCTCGCCCGGGGATCCCCACGGACTCATCTACACCCCATACGCAGACTACACCAACTACCTGGCCGCTTCCCCCCTCTTGACGGAATACGCCACTGCGGACCATTCGGGTGGGTTGTTCGCCCGTTGACTATACGGGTGGTAGATTTTTTTAGTACTTAGACACGATTTTTTTGGTTTTGTCAGGAGGCGGTCCCCAGAAGAGACATAAGTGACTGGATTAGTATAAGGTTGATGCGTTGGATGCGGTTTGGTGTGGTTGGAAAACTTAGAAAATAAGGCTGCTATAAGTATTAAAAATACAGTAGAACCCCGGTTATCCGAGGTAATGGGGGGAACCCATCTCGGATAAATAAAAACTCGAATAATCCGGATTTATTTATTATTTGCCCAATAAAACATTATTTATCTTCCTTGATATGTGGAATGTAGATAAGTACATTAGAAAACAGTAAAATAACTATCTATTCACTTCTGTTCCTCTTTTTCTCGCTGCAATGTTCCTCCATCTATTAAAAAGGTTAGATCAGCAGGTGTTGCCTCTGGTTGCTGCTCAATATAAATTAAAGCCTTTTCTAAAGCAGCAAAATCTTCTTGATGGGATATCTCAGTGGCAGGTTCTTCATCTACCACTTCGTCATCTTCCACTTCGTCATCTTCATCGACTTCTCCGTTATTTCTTCGATACTTGTCACATTCTCGCAACCTTCTAATGGTCGCATTACCTCAAACAAACATTTTTCTTTTTCCTTGATTTTATCTGTCTCATTGACAGAACCGGGACTTCCAAGGCTTTTCAATTTAGAAGCAAAATCATTCAATGGAATATCTTCTTCACTGTCATAAGAGTCCTCAGAGTCAATAACTTTTGAACAAGATATTTGAATAGTGGAAGCGCGCACAGAATCCCAAGCTTGACTCACCCAGTACATAACATCGGTTAATCCGGAGCGGGGTTCTACTGTACCATGACCCAATATTCGAATGTGTTAGTTAAAAACGTGAAATGATATCCAAAATTGTGATAAATCATGCATAGATAATTTAATAAAGAGAAATTATAAAAACATTCAAAAAATTATTTAAGTCAAGCTACTTCACGACGTTTCGATTGTTTGTATCCATTGCAAGACAGTAGCCGATTGGTTAGCATTAGCAACTGTTAGGTTAGCATAGCCAAATTGTTGAACGGTCGATTTTCACTGTTACAATGTGTTATATTCACAACACACACAATACGTATTGAAAATTTTCCCTTTAAACAAAATCAGTTTGGGGTTTGTTCCTATCAGCGGTTAACGTACAATTGACAGCAAGTTCTAGGCGGATGTGTTCGTAGGTGCAGTAGGCGATATAAAAATTATTTTGAAACAAATGTATCGTGTGTCGCCAACTGCACCCAAAACACAACCGCTGCAGACATTGCTGCAATTTGACATTAACATCAATTGGGAATAATTCAGTTCTAGGTTTGATTCCACACCAAAGCAGCATAAAACATCAATCTTCAGGTTCGAAGCCAGGGTTACTATTTCTCTTGAATGATACTCATCTGCTTCTTGAAGTATAAGTCAGACAAGAGAAACGTTTTCATCTTCAGCGAAGCCAGCTGAGAAGATAAAAATTGCAGAAATTTGCTCTGGCTCTCGGAGAAGAATACGAATTTATTCAATTATTTCTCATTTCAATGATTATGGGGACCGACCGACCAGGGCTGTGCATCTGAGTGAGGAATTTTTCAAAACACAGATTTTTTCCGGAAACAGAAACTTTCAGAATAAATTTTCCAATAGTTTGTTTGCGCAGCCTTGTAATATGTAGTTTTTTTGTTATTGATAGAAATCTACGGCTCTGTCTGTCGAGTTATCGGACATGGATAGTTGCATGGAATTTTTGAAAGAAATTGCGTACTCTTACTCATGATCCAGTTAGTTGTTTAATTGTCTTTTCGAGCAATTCTTGTACCGCATCAACCTTTCGAAAATCAAATTTCAAATCGATGGTTATTTTAGTCACAATTTATTTTATTAAAATATTTTGTATTTCTGTGATAATTAACCACTAGGCAGGTTATTTGATACGTATCAAAGAAGTACGTAATAATCTGGAAAAAAAAACATTTTTCTCTTCAATTTTCTTGCAAGTCATAGTAACTAAGTTTAGTTTTCTATTTTTATTTATAGATTTTATCGAGACTATTTCGTCGTACGTATAACGTACTCATGGTCGTGTGAGCAATAGTCACTGTTTCTCTTTTTTTAAGTTTATAGTATATATATATATGAAAAACAGTTTCCGTTATGAACAACATATATTTTATATTACTGTACATATTTTTATCTTTATGGATTTGAGCCAATTTGGAATTTCTCTGAATGTTTGCATTTATACAGTTACCTTAAGATATTTATTTCAAACTAAGGAAATGAAATTAGAATATTTGACTTTTTTTCTATCGAATAGTAGTGTCGAATCAAATCATTACGACTCAATGCTTTAATTGTTTTTAGTAGCTACAAAGTAGTATCTCATAGGTTTAGGTGAAATTTTAGATTACGAGCGATTTTGAGAACTGACCACAGCACAAAAACGGTTTTTTCTTTTCTAAAATATTGGGAACCTCTGTTTGAACCTCTGTCACTACCTTCATTGAAAAAAAACTCACCACAACACAATATTTTTCTCATATTTAGTGTCACTCAAACGTGCCTTTAGAAAATAAAATCTTTCAGTCTTTCAGTGAATCGCCAGATATTCTGTCGAGCCATAAAAGATATGTTGGAAAACATTGCAACCCATTTCTTTTTTCTGATCGCAGAGACATCATGTATTCCAAGTCTGAAACAAAATATGCTCTTCTCAATGTTCAGCTATAAAAACAAATTTTTTTTAAGATTCCAGTTCTTCCTCTTTCTGGAAGCCCTCTAACTTGTCCATTTCTTCCAGCTTTATGAGCTTTTTGCATTTTCCTCCCTTCTATTATGGCACTAGAATGTAGAGGTCTCTTGCTAGACGTATGTCATATTTTTCTGGACATAATTTGGGTTGTATTTGAATTAGTTGCCTTTTGTGCACCAAAGCCTCACATTGGAGTTATCTCTGTCCCTTTGTTGCATTGTCTGCAGCTAAGGTATTCGTTGTACAGCCCTATTTTCTTCAGGTATCCTCTCAATGCACAGTGAAGATTACATAGTGTTATCAATATTGATTATTTCTTTCGCCCGAAATAGAAAGAGGCCAGAAACAGCTCCTTGCGGAACTCTGCATTTTATTTTCTGAAACAACCTCGAAAGCAATTCCGTTTTTGTGCGGTTTGTTCTTAATAACGTCTGTTTTTGACTACTTAGCGATTATTCTTGATTTTTTTCCATGAAATGGGAGACTGCATTGTGTTAGATGACATATATGAACTGTGTGATGCTCTGTATAGGTGCGGCAGCTGTGGCTGCGAAACAGCGACAGCGTATGGGACAAATAAGGGAGCATCCGTACCAAAGAGCGGGTGCGCTCTCATAAACCCTAAATCTGACAAGGTTAGTTGACTGTTTTTCTATTTTATTTCAGATACTCGCCCCTATGAGAATCAATGTGGTCTATATACTATATATCTACTCTAATTTTATACTCTTACATCATATTTATCAATTTAGTTAGTGTAGTTGAGAGATTACGCGTCGTGCTATTTTACCGGTGAAAATTTAGCAGTTTTATCAGTATTGAGTGTATATTTTTATGCGGGTTGTGAAAAAGCACTCTTCGTACGTACAATGTTTAATCGTCGAAAGGAGATCTGCTAAATTCATAGGGAAAGAAGGATTTGTTCTATGACAATTTTAGGTTACCATAGATAGGTTCCAAGCTCGATCCTCACGAGAATCAGTAACATTTTCATTTGCTATTCTGTTTCTGATTATCTAATTTTTTTTACTGTCTTTGTATTCATTAATATATTATCATTTACCTATGTCTAATTGAAAAAAAATATGTTTGAGTTTAAGTGAAACTAGTACATGTGGAACAATTTTATTATCAAAACACTCAACAAGAAATTAATATAATCAGCTGAAATTGTAGTTTATATGTTGTCAAACTCAGTCTCCTGACATAAAGGTAGTTTCTGGGTTTCAGCTGGAAACAGAGAAGGTACTCATTGAAGAACAAAAATTTCTTGATTCTATTATTTCACTTTGAAAAATGGTATTGACATAAAGAAAATTTGAAATTTGAAGATAGTTGAAAATGTTGGATTTTCGTGGAACTCGCTTCGAAACGAGACAACTCTAGACTTAGGTCCTTATTTATATTTACGTTGTACCTCACTAAACGTCACATCACACGTGATAACTAGTCTAAAAAAATTTATATACATATTTTTATATTTTTACATATTTTTATTTATTTGAGAGTAATTTTTTTATCTAGGAGTGTGATCCTTCTTTCCTTCACATATTATTGAACAAAATAAATGTTTTATCATTGCGGCATTTTACAACAACGTATGTTGGTTTTATTGTTATAGGAACTCGTGGAGTCTGCGCGAATCTCTCATACCGCGATTTCACGAGCTAAAGTTAAGACAGGGTTCTGGAATAAAGCTCGTTAGTTCGTCATTCTGCTCTTATTATCACTAAGAAGAGAAAAGTCCACAACCTAACTCCACAATGTTATGTTGAGATATTTGTGGTTGTGCGAACAGCACTTTTCATAGAACAGAGATACCTCTTATTGACAAACTGAAAAAATTTAAAAATCTATGCAGAATTTACACAAGAGTAGTAAGTTTGAAATTCAGCAAAAAAATTGCTGTAAAAATTGTAGTAAATTAGTAACTGCTACTATTCATAAATGTTCTTTTTCATTTCTCAACAGAGAATATGTAGAAGTGTAATGAAGGTTGAACTCAAAGTTTTTTCCTGAAAAACACTGAAGAGTTGAATTAGTCTGAAGTTTATCATATTTAAACATTTTGCCAACAAATGGAAAATGGAATGTATATATTACTTTCTTTAAGTTGTACATTTTGGAATGTAAGCCGCTTCCGTTCTCAAAACCTAAAAAAAGAGTGATTTGTAAGCAAAATGTATGAATATAATAAGTTACTGACTATTGTTTAATTGTAGGCGAAAAACATTGCGATCTCAAAAAAAACAGCTCCCAAGGAATAAATTCAAAATTTGGTGTTTCGTTATCTTCTTTTTTATTCAGGCAAAATTCATGGATACAAATTGTGCATTTGTCTCTTTTGATCAAAAAATAATTTCTCTTATAGTTTCCTTCAACTTTCATACTAGTACAGATATTCCTCTGATTTTTCTATTATTTCAATTTGTGTAAGGCGCTTTGATTCTGAAAATTTGACACATCGAAATTCTGGATTCATCCTAAACTGCAGATATTTTGGACGGAAATAAAACGCCAACCAAAAACAATGTTTGGAATACAATAATTCACATATTTTTCAAAACCCAAATATTAGCATTCAGAAGCTAATTATCTTTAAACATACTGAGATCTGAATAAGCAAAAGGTTGCAAAGGAGCAATTTCAAAAGACCAGTCAAGTTTATCTCTCTCAGAATGATGATTGGAGGTTAGGTTGTGGGGTATAATTTTGAGCAAATCTATCGGGCTGATTCTGGGACCTTGATTTTAAGTAGTTTTATATACCTTTATATAGTATATATTTTTTGTATGTTGTTTTGTTGACTTGCGCCAATGTGGAACAAAATATATTTATACGAAATTGAGATTTTATTTTATTTTAACTTCCCTATCAAGGGCAAAACTCACAATGTCTTCCGTATATCACCTGACCACGAGAGTAAATGGTAAGGTGCTATCGTGACGATTTGCCGGTGTCTAATTATCTTTATTTTGATTTAATCACAATTTTTTTAGTATTAACTTTGCATTTTTAACACTCACAGTAATCATAACTTTCTAATTCCACAAATTTGGCCAAGTTCACTAATTCTATGAATGGATGATGATATAATATAACGTATGATTGTGTTCCATATAGCACTATATTAAAATTGCATTAACCTTTTTTTTGTACAGTACTTTATATAACATTGCCTTTTCTAATAAACAACAGATTCTCTCTATAGAACTTTCGAAAATCATAGAAAAAGTTCTCCTGAAAAAAACAAAATAGACTTCAACTGATCTGGTGTTTATTTTTTCTAAGATTTTTGGTTTTCACTGGCTGCCTCACGAAGACTTTTGAAACTCTCGCACGCATTTTTTTAATATAGTTTCTAATATAGAACACTATCACCACTTTTGCTGCCTAGGTTATATTTTATACTCACATGTATGTACAATTTGCTCTAATTAATCTCGGTGTCATTCGTTTCTCTTCCAATTTGCAGCATGCATGTTTTCACTTCCCCGTGGATTTTCGAAAAGATATTATTTTTCCTTACCTGTCTTATTGTCTACTATTTGGGAAATAGTTCGATTAGCTTGACTTCTCAAGTCAATCGAACTAAATATATAATTAACACTGGGTTTGTTCTAACAATATCAAAACAAGTTTTGAAGCAGTCTCGTTCAAAATAACATTGAAACAATGTTAAAATAATACATATTTCGTAACAAAATCTCGAAACGTCCATCTCTCCCAAAGTACCTGCACCATAGATTTTGGTAACTGGTGACGAATCAGGGTTATACGGTTATGACATCAAAAACAAAGTCCAATCGTTCCAATGGAAGAGCCCAGGAGCCCAGCATCAAGTTTTGAAGTTTTGCTGAACCACCACATGGTTGTACGGTCAATAAGGAGTATAATCTCGAAGTTATGCGCTACTTACGAGAAGCAATACGAATAAAATGTTTGGAAGGTATTGTGGAATAACAATTCATGGTTTTTCCATCACGAAAATGCACCTGCTGACTCGTCATTGCTTGTTCGTAATTTTTGTCCAAAAACAACACCGCGATCCAAGCTTCAGTTACCATATTCACCAGATTTGGCCCTCTGTGACTTTTTTCTGTTCTCAAGATTGAAGAGACCATGAAAGGACGGCGTTTGGCGACGATTGAAGAGATTCAAACCGAATGGCTGAGAGTTCAAAGATATACCAAAAAGTGTATATCAGAACTGCTTCCAGGATTGGGAAACACAAAGTGTATTATATCTGAGGAGGACTACTTTGGAGGGGATAAAATAAAAAATTGGTGAACAAATTAAAACTTCTTGAGAAAAATGAAAATTCACCTTATTTTTTGAACAGACTTCGAATTTTGATAAAACGAGTCATACTTTCATTCTTCCCCATAAATTTCTGAAAAAAAAAGTTTAATCAGTGAAAATATAAGTAAATTATTTTCGAAATTTTGACAAGCAAATGACTCGAGTATATAATAACTTGATAAAGTTTTATCGTAAATGATTATACACGAAATCATTTACTTGAAGGCAAAATTTTTGAAATTATGGGATTGTATGCATTTTGATGGATTTAACTTGGTGTACGAGGGATATACGATGCGGTCGCATTTGTCGTACTCTCAACTTTTTCAAAATCTTGGACTTTATAGGGGTTTTTCTCCACCATGAAATAGAGATCTATGAAATTTTAGCCGACAATTTTTACATGGTATTGGACTAGTCAATACAAGGTGATGATAATTTCACTATAATATATGTAAAATAAATGGTGGTCAGTACCGGTACAACATTCATAAAAATAATACAAAGCAATTGAATAACTCCTAATATTACAATAAGTCAATAAGTATAAAAACATCTTTCGATGAAGTATTTTCCAATTGCTTTTCAAAACTTTTTCCAATACACTGTTGACTTTCTTCAAAACTTGTCTAACCCACAGAAGGTGATGATATTATTACTCTTTCATCTGATATCAAACCGTCGGCTAGGTAGGTACGAATTCTGAGAAACATTATGAACATCATCAAGAATGACACCGAGACCCTAATATTTGAAATTGTGCCCGTGGTATAGCTACAACAAAATACTAACAAACTGTTTTTTCTTTTCTTTTCTTGTTAACTCGGTTGGCCGGCCTTAGGCTTTGTGGAGTGCTAACCCCCACGTCACATCCCTGCGCCACTCCTTCGACTAACGAAAAAATTCAGAAGCGCCAGTCCACCTTCCAGGGTAGCGGTACGTCTAACATTACATCACTAACCTAAAAAGAACTTTTTTGTCATCGTGCATTTGTGTACTAAAAAAGAATGTCTCGAATTGTTCACATAACCTCATTTTAGATGTTAAGCGCCTGAAATATTAGACGCTTTGTTGTTTGATTAGAACTGATCGCAAAAGATTAGTTAAATACTTTTATGAGTTTATAATTTCTTCATTAATTAGTTTACACAACTCACAATAACTGTTCATCAATAGCTCTTGCAATTTTTTCAAAATAAGTATCACTCTTGTGATGAGGATATCATTTTTCAGTGCAGGAAATTTGAATTGATTTCACAGATAATTTATCTGTAAACTTCTTAAAGTTAAATCACCTGCTCTTATTGTTTATCATATTAAACAGCAATTGGTAGTGATTTTTGAAACCAATAATATTATTCTGCTCATTCATAGTTTGGTTTATTTATATTTTCTTCTCGTTTTGATTTAAATTTTGTCGAAGGTTCTGTTCTTGTTTTTTGATTGATTTATCAAAGCATCATAATTCCATGGCGTTTAGCATATTGAATATGGCTGGAAATTAATCCTATTTTAAACTTTTTAATGATAGTAATTTAATTTAATCATTCTATGTTTTATTTTCTAATTTTTAAAATTATCGGATTCATTTTCAGTCTAAAAATTGTAGTCAGTAGTTAAGATAGCATTTACCTGTTTAAAACATTAATTTACTAATACTTTCAACTGTTTTTTTCTGTGAAGTACAAACCATTTTTGTGAGTGCCAAAAAATATTAAGATGCATTGATGCATTCCTTGGAAGATTAAGGAATTTATTGAGTGAGTAAAAAATTCTGTCAGAAAAATTCAAGAATTTTAGAAACAGTTTATATTCGAAACTTTTCATTAAATCTGTACTTATTGAATTTTTCTGAGCAGACTTGCGTGCTCTTCGAAGAATTGGTAAGGTAGGTAATTTTTTAAGTTACTTAAAAATAGTTTATTCAATGCGAAGCTTGTTCTAAATTGTTTTACATGCAGATTTTTGGAAATGATATTTTCAATTAGTATTTCAAGTTCATAATTTTTTTTTATTGTATAACATCATTTAGATCAAGACTCCAAAATTTGAACAAATTATCGTCATATAGTTTATATAAATCGTATAAATATAAAAAATATATATTACTGTTTTGAACATGATATGAATATCTTGAATTGTTTCATATAAGTGATATAATAAAAAAAAACTCCATTACCTCAAATACTTTGAACGTTTCAAATTAATAAATAGATACTAGCCATTGATTTAAGAATCATATATGTTGTTGCTAAATACCACCTCGAGTTCTTTATTTAAAAAAAAATCAGTAGAAATAACATTATATTCCAAAGCAATTGAAAAATTCAACTTTCTAAGTGCCTTATTGGTATTGTGAACAATTAGTCCTATAGTGCACATTAACATTTAATGAAAATATATTCAGAAGTTCACACTTTGATTAGCTCCTTCAATTTTGATGATAGATAAAGATGGTTACAGAAAAATCTCTTGAAACAAGACAAAAGTTATGCAGTTGTTTGAAATCATGAAGACATTCGCTGGCAGTCAGATAAGTTTTTTGAAAACTAGTTCAAGAAAATACTGTTGTAAGTGTGAACAACTGAATCATCCAGCACAGTGCCTTAGTCTCGAAGTTATTTGAGGTGAGAAATGGAGCTACAGGGTGTTTGAATAACCCGTCAGTATAAGTATCGATCATTTTCCAAACTACATAGTTTTTTTTAGTTAATACCATGTATTAACATATTGTTTGAAGATCTGAAGTAGAAAAGTAAATTTTCTAGATTTAATTTTAAAAAATCTCTTGATTTCCGCCCGAATATCGAATAAAAATACCAAGAGCAATAATTTAATTGAAGAACTAATACTCTGATAAATAATTTGGACGTGTGCAATAAAACAAATATTTATATATTGAAGCCTTGTGCAATTTGTTGATAATCTCGGACATTTATGAAAAGAAATCTCTTATACCGTTTGTTGTACTTAGAATAGAAGAGTATAATATCTGAAGTTGCATGTTGAAATAGTTCCTAGTGGAAAGTTTCAAAATGCAACCTTGTTTGCGTGTCTTATAATGAAGTTTAATGGCATTATTTGTTAAAAAGGTAGCTTATTTACCTATCAATATCAAATAAATATAATTATGTTAAGGTAATTATTTATGTGTCATATTAATAATATTTAATGTTATCTGTTGTAATTTTTTTTAAGAAGCCTCGAATAGAGTGGGTTATTTTGAAATATATTGAGATTATGGTATGTATTATTGTGCATAAATTTAATAAATATGTCTAATAAGTGTTGAAAAGCCTTTTATTTGTGATCTTCTGGATTCAAAATGACAGAAATGAAATATATTTTTTGACTTGCGATTGAATGATGCTCCATAGGAAAAACTTGAAAAATCAAAATTTCGAAAATAAATGTGGGAACAGAACACATTTGAGAAAGCTGCATACATAAAAAATGTACAAGGAGTGATCACTTGAAATCATCTGCTATAAAATTGGGCTATGGAAGGGGATGGAACTTACGATCATCCCTAATTGATCATGATGGAAACAAATCTGTTTCTTTGATTTTTTACAATTTGTACAATAATTTCCACCTTTGAAGGAAGTTATAAGTAGTAGGATTGTTTATAAATGAAGAAACTATATAAAAAATCTACCTGACGCTGACAAATTTGTGTATGGGTTCTACAAGACTGAAAGAAAACAAAATTCGAATGAAACAAATCGAGTCAAGTTTGTTTAAATGACAATAGTTGAACGAAAAACCTAGTAAGAACCTTTGTTTCAATCAAGTTGATCAACTTTTTAGCGGATCTACAAAAGGTTGATAGGGTCAAACTTTATCGCTCAAGTTATGAGTTGTCTGTCAATTGTTTTCAGTTGTACTTTTAACAAAACACTTAAGGTAATTACAATTTCACACACAACTGCTTTCGACACCATTTTCAACTAAATTACATTAAACTGAATTGAAAATGGATTGTATCGAAACATTTTGTGGTGAACAAAAACTAATTCTAGTCATATTCAACTCTTGTTGATCGTTCAGACTGGGGCTTGAACCACCGACCAACACGGCAGTTGAAGGGAAACATTCTATCATGAACGTGACTAACCAACAGAAAAACTGCATTCAAATGTCACTTAGTCGTGAGATTTTCATTGAACAGTTCAGAAAACCGCAAACACGTGTCTTATTATACAATGGTCTTCCTTAGGCATGTTCATAAGCCTATTGTATAATTAAGAAGGTGTTGCGATTTTGTAAAGAATAGAAGAAAAAAGCAGTGTTTGCCTGTTTTTCATTTTTTTTTTTTAATCAAGGTGAGATGGTCTATAACTTGAGTGAAGCATTCTAAAATAGGTAGTTTCATTTTTCCAGATTATTTATCTCCGAAACTACCTAAACACAAAGTTCAGAAACATAAATTGTGAAAAATTCCATTCTCTATAACATTGGGCAGAGCTTTTTTAACTCCCTTTTTTGGTCTTTGTAGGAAACAAAGTTTCTCTATACCAGAATACAGAATAAATGTTTACTGGTCTCTTCTGTCATCCTAAGTTATTCCACACACAATTTTTATTTAGCATAGAATCAAGAATAAAGGATTCTTCAAATTACATGACTGAAAAGATTAATAAAGTTGGGAAATCTGTTGGGAGGAGTATAGTATAAAAGCCTAGGTAACAATAACTTTCAAGATTAATTGCTCATATAGTCAAGTAAACATTGTTTCATAAAAGTGATAAAAAAACAGAAAGTTTCATTTATTATTCATTTCAATTTTATTGCATTCATAGACTAGATCAGGGGTCTCCAAACTTTGAAGCCTTCGGGCCATAATGATTTTTTCAGTTTGTTCCAAGGGCCAATTTCTGCCTTTAACTATATTTCTAGAATAGGATAGTGGCAAAGTGCGTGACCTAAGCAAACTTACGCTTTTTTGCATTTCAATTATTATTGTG
>WOGJ01160034.1:0-14717 GCA_015342185.1 Leptinotarsa juncta | reverse complement strand
TACTGGTGATATTTTGACCCCATCTATACATGCCCGAGAGGAAAAGAGGAAGTCCAGGGACACCCTGTATAAAAAAAATTGTTAGAAATAATGTACTGCTATTATACCTACATCGTTTTTCAGTTCATTTTTTTGAACAACTGTTAAATATCAGTTAAAATTTGTTTTTCCGTTAACCAGCTGTCGCTCCCCTACGAACGACAACTCTCAAAAGGCGAAACTTGTGCGAGCTAAGGATTAACGAGGTCTTACCTTTTAACGTGTGATTCCTAACACGGGCATCTACTCATCAAGAGACAATACTTTTTTCAAGAAGTTTCCCTCAAAAAGTTCCTCCAAGCAGGGTTTTGTCTTATAACAGACTCATTTTGACCAGACAAAACTGAAGCTAATTGGAAAACCCCCATATCGGTTTTCATCAATATTTATTCAATTCAATGCTCGAGTTATTGACTGTTATTTTACGTTGAGTTGTCTTTTTTGCAGAGATATATTTAAAGACGTTCCCGAAAATTTTCACGATACCTATATATCTCGAATGTTTTCCATATTTGCATAATTCTATAAAATAGGAAAAAAAATAAATACAGCGTCAATTTGAACTTTAATAATTTCAGGTTTCTTCCTGAATTACCACCCGAAAGTTCAAAAATGAAGGGCAGCGTGCAATAATAAGTTTTCAAAAAAAAAATTGTTGCAATACTAACTTCAATAACAAATGAATATATTTATTCCACAATGTTAGAGAAACATTCGATATACGATTCTGAATCTCTCATTCATATTTTTTCTCGCCCACGTAGCACCTTCCCATTTGAATAGCTTACATACTTGGAAATTATCTTGCAACATCGTCCATATTCACAGGTGCGGCTGACACCTTTTCTTCATTCGAAGTGGCGGTATCAGCTCTCTCGGTAATATTTTTTCTTTCGTGAAAATTTTCTAACCCGAATTTTGTTTAAAAGAAATAGGTATATTTCGTTAAAGTGTATCTCAATGTATATTAATAAATTACAATGTACCTACAGTGAGTGTAAGGAAAACTGTTAGGTCTATTCAGTCCAAAAATTGTGGCAATACTTGGTATATGAATAATACTGAAGGAAATCCTTAGAACGAAAAGGAAATCCTCATTGAGAAAAAGGTGAAAGGATAAAGATTTCCTCCAAAGATGTAGAAGGAAAAGAGAAAATGTTTATGGAAAAGAATCGCCTCCAAAACTTTAAGCGTTTCTTTATCCTCGCAAGAAATCTTTCCGATAAAAAGGGAAGATGGAGTTCGCGTCAGCGCATTACGTTCCAGCGACCAGCCATTTGTATATACAACAGTCGTTGATGGATGTGATTTCAAATTGCCTTTGTTCTTGTAAAATGTACCTATGGCAACTTTAGTAACTTTTATTTTATCCTTCTTCTCCAGTTAGAATAGGTATTTAAAATGTGCTTTGCAGTTAACCAGCACTTGCTCTCTTACAATGACAGCCCTTAGAAGTTGAAACTTGGATTAACGAGGTCTTACCTTTCAACGACACAGCTGGGATTGAACCAAAATTCGCATGGCGGTTGATTGAATCAGTAGAACAAATCACTCACGTAGCCAAGCGGTTACCGTTCGACCGTTTCAGTTGTCTAGAAGCTTGTACAATGATTATTGTTCCTTTACTGTAAATTATTGTAGTTTTTTAATACTGGTATCGAGCGCAATTTCAAATGGTGCCATCAACCAGGTTCTTTTTTATATCCCCGCATTTGTGCTTTTCATAATCACCTCAGGCACAGTAGAATTTTCGGTGCAAGTCTGGAGTCTTGCACCGATTCCGGCCACTCAATATCCACACATGTCTAGGTACTCTCGGCGTTACTCGATTTCAGAACATGCTGAAAACACTTATAGCAACACTTTGAACCTTCCCAAGGGCCGTAGAAAGCTACATGTTTAACTTGTGAAGAAGACCTTGAGCATTGTTTTAGTTTGACAAGGAACTCATTTCATTTTAAAGAAACTGCTTCCCTTTATTGATATGCACCTTACCGTTTCTTCAATTTCAGTTGCGTGTCCTTCCTTTACTTGAAGGAATTCCTTCAAAGCTTGTAAGAAAAAGGGTTCTTTTCTGATTGATACCGCCCAATAATATAAGACATTTGAGTATAAGAACCCCTGTCGTGAAATGTACTAGATACTGAAGTTTTATACCAACACCAAACCGTTATTTTAACACCGTGACATGAGAAAGATTAAACTGTTTAATCAGTTAATGGCAGGAAGATTAAATTGTTTATTCAGTCTGATCTTACTCTTTGTAGAGTCCAGAAGAAAAAAACTATCCGTTTAACTCCGGTTCTCTCAGTTCAATGGAAATTGTCAAATGAGTATCTACTCTTCGTACAGCGATTATTGCAAATCCCAACAATAACACGATTTATTGGCAAAAACTTTTTTACTTTTCATTGACGTTAATACATTAGCAAAAATTGACAACTCCCTTGACAGACCTAGTATTTTCAATTTAAAAAAGTATTACAGGGTGGTTTGATACAAAACTCAAAACAGATTTCTCAACATTTTTGTAACAGTTTTGAAGATGATCACTTGGTGATCGAAACACGCGTCGAGGTGTTAAAATAACGGTTTCGTGTTGGGATAAAACTCCAGTAATATTCATTACTACACCAAAGGTACCAAACAGTGCATCACAGGTATGAAATGTATTGAAAGTAAAAACATTATACTAATATACGAATTGTTGGTAGTCACCCAATTTTTAGCCAAGTCCTCAGAAACAATGCACGCCATTTGAACTTAAATCGTGTTCTGAAACTTTTTAAAAAAAGTCTACTTAATTTTTTTTTTCGTCAACCAGCTGTCACCCTCCTACGAACCACAATTCTCAGAAGTCGAAACTTGTGCGAGTAAAGGATTAACCTTTTAATGTCCGATTATTAGCACACGAACTAGTTCAAAACCAAACACAGGCTACTTTCTAACTGTTAATTCAACCCAATCTCCAATATGAAAATATTTTGGTTATATTATTTCATGCTTGAAAGCCATCTGACTTGTCCATTCATATGCAGTCACTGCAGCTTCAGGGCTTATTGCGTTTTTATATTCATACTTTCATGAAACTAATTCCAACTATCTTGTGCCCTGACTAGTTTGCATACGTCCTTTATTGGAGATATGTCATATTCTTCCTACATTCATATTCTCTTATTAAATATTTTAAAAAAATACATGCAATTCACTCAGGTACTATCTTATGAACTGGTGACGTGTATTGTGCTATCAATAGTAATAAAGTCTATTTTCGAACTAATGTTCAATATCAGAAGGTTGTGTTATATAAACACAGATTTAAGATTTCTTCCAAGAAATAATTCTAAAGGAGTTGAAGCAGATAGTGAAGTGGAGCACCAATCCAATTATTAACTTTTTGTGGTTGATGTGTTTGTCTTCGAGTTTTCCTCACTATGATAACGACAATTTTGAAAAAACATTCTGAAAAAACGAATATTCATCGGTAAAACTTATGTTCGGCAGAAAATTAGGGATAGCATTTACTAGAAGAGGCATGGTTTTACAATAATATATTCTATCAAAATCATTCTCTTATAACTCTTGAAGTATCTATATTTTATAGAGGTGAATTTCATGCATCGAGGAGCTTTTAATCGCGTGAAATTTTTGTATGTTTCACACTTGGTTTTATTACTGTTTTTGACAGATGTTCCAAAAACGTCAATATGAACTTCTTCAATTATTACTCGTAAGTTTTTTCCTATTTGTCTTCAAAACAATTTCGGAAATCGAAAACAGTACAAGTGACTTGAATCGCAATTTTGATTTTTTTTATGCCACCATTAATATGCACTCTCTCCATAAATAAAAATCACGCCAATTCTTGAAAAGAGTAAACCATATTTTATAGTTGTGAAGGAACAGCAGAATTATTGGTTTGATAAAAATTTTTGACAGGTGAACAAGAGAAGTCCAGAAGATCATTAGCATTACCAAATCTCTACAGATACTAGAGAACTTTTCCCTTATATTTAAAATCCGAAGAGAATTCCTTCACCAATCTATTTACGCTATGAAACATATTTTAGACTAAATTCTATACATTCTATACATACAGAATGTATTCATTTTTTTGCCGTCTGCAGTAGTTTCAGAGTTATGAATGAAATTAGACCTTATTATATTCGTCATTATTTTCTGTACACATGAAGCTATAGACAAATTGTACAGCACATTTTTTGATGTGAACAAATAATTCCTTAAACAAAAATAGTACTGAAAAAACACCTTTCCAAATTTTCGTTTTGGGTAATTTTCAGTAGGTTTTCAAAACATAATTGACTATTCAAGTAACACTAGATTGTGAGATTTCTACTAGACAGTTTACAAAACCGCAACACGTGTGTCTAGTGGAAATCTCACATTGAAGTATTACTTGAATAAATCATAGATTTTCATCAATTTCATCACATACAATTGTCTATACAATTCTTCCGAATTTCAAATCTATATCTATTTCTTCAAAAAGCCGTGCCTACACATAAGACCATACAGTTCTTCAAAAAAAAAATTTTTATTCTTAATAACATTTCCGAAGTTGCCATAAATCTATTTCTCCAGCTCTGAGGAAAGGGGATTTTTCGACACCACTTTTTTTTTCAAAAAAATTCAATTACAAGTTTATAGAACTTTTTTGTCTTCTCGGAAGAGTTTGAAAAATGGTTACATTTATTCTGTAGCTTCAAAATACAGGAAACAACGATGAGTAAAGAATTGCTTTTTTATTTGAATTGAAGAGGTTATATTTTTTAGGAGTGATTAATTTTTGGGAAAGAAAGTTTTTGGCTTCCTACTACTCCATCTTGATACAAAAAATGTAAATATGACATTATAGGCATATGGAACATATGGACATATGGAAATTTTTCATATATTACCTACCGATTCTGTTTATCTCAAAAAATCTATGAGACTTATCCATACATTTTTTCATAACTGTACTGCGTCTGGATGGAACGTGGCATATTTTTATAGGCAACGCATTCGAAAAGTATTCTTCGTTAGTATTCGAAATTTAATTTTAAAAAACGTTTCATCTGGTAAGGAAATGAGCGAAGGACACCCTCTATTAGGATGCAATATTATCATCAATACCAAAGTATTCTTGAACAAAAACCATTTATAAATACTTCGCAAGCGATACACCTTTCTGATAGAAACTGCTAAAAAATTCGTAGCATCAGCAAGGAATTTATTAATCCCGTATTCTCACTTTATATTTACCAATATCTATTCAATCCGAGATTTAGATAATCTTTCTCCCACAAGGGACAAAATATGGGAAAACACATCGCTATTAATAATTATTCATAATTAACCTCTGATGTTATCAATAAGATTTGATGAATAGCAGTGTATTTGTTATACAGACCGGTTATATATAATTAAGGGAAGCGTAATTCAATAATCAATAGGGAAAACTGATTACAAATCGATCATGTGTGTAGCTTAGATTTGACTAAAGTTTGTAGCTGCTAAAATGTGGTTAATTCAAATCCCCTCAAGCTGAATACGCCTTGTTATATCATCCTTGGTGCATGAGTAGCTATTGCATAATAAGACAGCGTATCAAAATAATTGGGTTTAATCACATGAAAATCCATGGATCTATTAAATTCATTTTCAAATGTTCCTCCGAGATCTTGAACAGATCCTAGATAAGGTGAGTATTCAGACTTCTAGTCAATCAATCTCTGACCGATTTCAGTTATCATTTTTCTGGTATTGAATATTTCGTGTAATCTTTTTAAGTCTAGGCCATGCAAAATTAGCATTTTCATTATGATGAAAATATAGCTAGTCATTTGTGTATTGGAAAGGCATTATAAATCACATTGAAAGTTCAGATAGAAAATTATACACACCACATTTATCATGCAATTTTGAATATATTAATTAGTGCGTAAAGCTGTAAAGAATATTTCTATGAACTTAAATGATGTGCAAGTGGAAAAAGGTTGAAAAGTTAGTCTCTGCACCTTTTAATTCAACCTAACCATTCACTATAAAAATTGTAAGAATATTCCACATAACATTGTCTTTTATCTAAATTGCTCTGTTATGTTTATGACGATTATTATTTCGACATTATATATTAAGTAGCCGTCGATTTTTGACTTTCGTTCATCCATAATATTGTGTAATCGTAATATTCATCAACAAACTTTTAGTGCCTCAACTTTCTGCTTTTCCTGGTATTGCCGACTTCTTACCATTACTATTTGTAATAATGCTAATTATTTATACATTAGAAAAGTTACCCGAATTACATTTGAAGTATAAAAGAAAATAACAATACGAATTTGAATGGTTAAGTACGAAGTTTTTAACTAAAGTTTCAACTGTCATAAGAAACATAAAAATGATGCCCATCATCGAATAACCCTGGATTGAAATTTTTATATAAATTTTCCCTCAAAACGAAACTCCATTATATTTATGAATTTTAAGAACATTACTGAAGTAACAATTGAATTTCCTCCTCTCTGTATACATCATTGCACACCTAATAAGACGAATGAGTTCGACTAGACATTATCTCAAAAATTGCAATGTGCCTTGATGATGAAATGTGAATAATCACTAGTTATCATGTATTTATGTGAAAGAACCCCGGTTTAATCGGTTTTTGAGGGTAGTATGTTGTGATTTCTATGCGTAACACTATAAAAATAGTCATTTTATCTCTAAAATAATGGTGGTCATATTCAAGTTCCAGTAACTGAGGAGAAATCTACTACGGGTTTGAAGTTATCCACATCCACAAAGTACATTGAGAAAAAAATATCGCATTATTAGTACTGGATACAGCCTGTTAAGTCGTCAGGAGTTCGAATCCCCTTCACTACATGATTCGTGACCATGAGAGAGCAGGAATTGGTGCAATTCTCTTCAAGACAACTGCCCGAGCAGCTGATGATCTCAGTATAGTTTTCGACACTGAACGAGGTGACAACAACTCTGTCACCGATTTGGAACCCGTTCAGCGAAAAACTCAGATAAAAGCCGCAGATATCACCTCACCTTTGCGAAAACATAAGGATAAGCCAATGCATGGGGTCTTCTTCAATAACATTGAAAACCTTGGCTTATCAAAGCGCCTGACGTTCGCTTTCCTCAGGTCGAATGGGATGAAGTCGGAAACTGAGGGGTTCATCATGACTTGCCAGGATGGTGTCTTCAACAGCTTAGTCTACCGCAGTCGCGTGATGGATATAGAGGTTCTTGACACAAGGTGCAGGGCCTGCTACGAGGCGCCCGAGACCCTAATGCACTTGCTATCAGCATGTCCAGCACATGCGGTTTCGGCCTATATCCGTCGACATAACTCGGTCCTAAGAGTGCTATATTACCATCTACGGCACTCTCACGGTATTGACGAGACACCGGTGTTGCCCTACGCTCCGGGGGATATTGAATCCGTTGTGGGGAACGAGAAGTGCCGAGTTTATTGGAACTATTCGATCCCCACCCTCAGGCTCATACAAGCTAATAAGCTTGATGTAGTCTTTCTCGACCACCAGAGCAAAACGATATTTGTCGTGGAATTTTCAGCTCCTGGCGAGACAATAATAAAAATGGATGAAATATCGAGATTTTCTCTTCGAACTTCGCAGACTCTATCCAGATGGTTGTTCTGATTATTGGAGTCCTTGGTGGAATGATGCCCTCTTTACTCTCGACTCTTAAAACCATACCGACTTGCCGCACTAAGGCAGAAATCTTAGCCGCACAGGTGCAGAAGGTTGACATTCTTGGATCGCTGCGCTTGCTCAGGGCACATGATTCTCGGACCCAATGAATACTTACCCCACGGTGTGGAAAGTGGTCATTGGTAGATAATACTGGCGCGCTCTCCCGAATGTATCGGGGCTTCGGGGGATAGGACCTGACCAGCGCACACTACGGTGAAAAAATAAAAAATGTATTGCACATATTACATAAAATAATGTAACAGCCGGAAACATCTTTATAAGGTAGCCTTCTTATTTAGGGTTTAGGTTAGGTTAGGTCCAAAGTGAGTGGGTTTATTCGACCCTCCACCACAACCGGCAAGGTTTTATTGTGGCTCAGACCTATTCACACTCGACCAAATAAACCCAGCTTCATAACGAAGCAGATTAGTTTGTCTGGTTAGTGATGTTTCAAGTCAGATGGTAGAAGTACGGCTCTGCCAAACTCTTACCTGCCCCAGCGAGGCATGCACAAAGTATGTGCTCTGATTTTTCATCTTTTTCTTAACAGAAGCGACACACACTGTCTTCTAAAAGTCCGAGTCTCTGCATAAGATAATTGAAATGACAGTGATCTGTAAGAAGCCTGTTAGACATCGTAGTACATCCCTACTGTAGTCCAACAACAGTTTGGTATCAATCTTCGAAGAATGAATACACGGCTTGTAGTGAGCCAATCCTGGAAGATTCCGCCAGAAGTCCATAAATCTTCTTGCTACCCAGGTGTTCAATCTCTGTTTGGCAAAGCCTGAAGCGATGCCAATCACAGTTTCTGCTCGATGAACCTGCTTGCAGCACCTTCATTTGCAAGGGAGTCAACAGCCTCATTGCCTTCCAGCCCAGTATGGCCAGGAAGTCTTACCAGAGACCATCTGTTAAGTCTTTCTATTGAGGAGAGTCGTTTTTGGCAATTTGCTATCAATTTAGATATTGTTCGGTAGGAGCCCAGAGCTTCTAACGCCCCTTGACTGTCCGAAAATATCTTTATTGACTTGTGTATGAGGTTGGATTCAATTCAGGGTTTATGTAAGTATTCTTCAGAAGAGTGGTTTTTTCTCTGTTTGAAAATGCTACTTGGATATGATATTTGGTGGCAAATGGTTATGAAGTTTTATAAATGAATACAGAATTCCTTTCTCTAGAGAGGAGAAATGATGAAGTTGATTTTATTTCGAAAGCATAATGACATATTTCACAAAGTTCTTATAATAACAACATTGGTTGATATAACGTATAGGAGATTCCAAATGTGGAACAGTTTTCACTTTTTTGCATTAAGATGGAGAAGCCAAAACCTTTTCCCATTAATCTCACCTAAAAATATATCCCTTTCAATTAAAATTTTAGTCATATCAATAATCATTTATATCATTAATTAGCAAATTTGATGAAGATTTACTTACTTTTTGACAAATATTTTAATGAATAAATCTGATACACCTTGGCCAATTTACTTTGTCTCGGAAGGGTACTTTTTTGTAATAACGGTACAATCTGTCAAAAAACTTTGAATTTTGAAGTCAATATTGAAACATAAGGTGTTGAATTCACATAGTGGTGAAATGCTTAAGTGAACCCACTGAGATTTTTTTCATTAAATTCTTCATTATATATTGCCAAGCCTTTTTCGGAGTTTACTGATGTGCTAATTACAATTACTGTACTACGTGGTAGGATATCATCATGAAAAATGAGAATTGAAAACTGTTTCTATGTTTTTATACCACTTATTATTAGAAAAAATCATTTATTAGTCATCGGAAAGACTTTGGAGCTGTGTCGCCTCAAAATATGTCAAATCATTGTGTTCTGATTTTCCACTATTTTTTTCAGAAATGTTTTGAGTTTCGGCATTTTGGAAATTCGATAGCTTAAATACTTTTGAACATCGATATTTTGATTTCGATATATTTTCGAGGACATGTAAGTTGGAAGTGACAGGTGATTCATTAAGATCTGTCAATACCAACTTGATCATGTTTAAACGTGTATTGTTTTTCGGAATTCATTTCACCCTTCATCAACCAAAAAATGTCATTAGTGAATATGAATCTTTCCACGATTCGGCTTATTTGTAATTTATTACGTTTGATTTTTGTAGTATTACGTATAATCTTGAAGAGAGCAAGGCACTGGCGACTAAAGGATAGAGATTTACAAAATTTATAGGTAAGAGAGTGTGTTAAGAGTGCTTAACCAACATGTAACTATAAATGTTGCACCAAATTTTGGCAAGACACCTGAAGTCTTTTTTAAAAATTCAAATTACAAACAAAAAATTGGCTCAATTGCACTCTAAAACAATTTTCCAGGATGTACGATATAACGAGAACTTGATAAAACTATGTTTGTCTTTTGTTTTTGGTCATCAGACTTCTTTTTTTTTGTAATATTCTATTTTTATATTATTTTCTCTGTTTAGTAATAAACTACCTTCCTTTTTTAATTGCATGGTTGGCAAGTATCTGTAGCAATGAAATAGCAAAAATAATAATTTGAAATGTTTTGTATTATATCATATTTCCTTGGAAAACTTTTAAACATATATTTCGGAGTATTGTCTGTGTGGCTTTCTTCTACTTATTAGTTTGATTATTTACATTTTCGAAATTAACAATGGTGTAGCCTTGTTCTAATCAGGTTTATACAACTTTTTTGTTTTCTATATAGTTTTAATAACACTTCTAACCATCACTTTAAAAGCAAACCGTAGTTAGGATGATTGTGTGGTCTATAATTTCAATCCGATCATTTTTATTGCTGTTTGTAATCTGTCAGGCACTTTCTGATAATTATGCTCTTTCGTAAGCAAATAACTTCGTGTCCAAGATAGCCGGATATTGATTGTGAAATTATTGGATATTATTAATGATAGCGAATAGTTAGAGAGGCCTATCATATTATTTTTGCGTACAGGGCCTACCATAGGTAAACGGATCAATATATAAGAGGAAAACTATGCATAGGAAAATTTTTGAATTTTCACAACGTACTAATGTCGTGAATTCAACAGGGTTAAACTATTATCCAAGTGGTGACACTTTCTTTCGTACCGAAAATTGGTGTGAATACTTTCACATTCAAGAAACCTATTGCACTATATAATGTTAATGCACAACTAAGGGAAAACAAATAAATGTATTGCTACCAAGTAACCTCCTATTTTTTTTAGACTCCTGAAAATGCATAAATATGACTCTTGACATCCAGATGAATACATCGGTGTCAAAATCATCCAAATCGGACGACCGGAAATGAAAACCGGTAATGACCAAGTTATTGTAGATTTGGACTCTCGTTGATGTAGGAAAACACCTACATAAGTTACAAAAAGGATTTGAAGCTCTATGACTTCTATTTGATTATCTGCGAGCACTTTCGACAGCTGGTCGTGCTGTCATCCTCTTGGCACTATTCTATAGTGCCAAGATAGAAGAGATAGAAGAAGACCGGCCTTTTGCGACGATTGAGAACATAAAAAGCGAATCGTAAGAGAGCTCAAGGGCACACCAAAAAATGAATACTTTGAAGGGGGCAAAATAGAAATTAACAAATAACAGATTATTTTTTGAGGAAAATGAAAATACGCTTTATTTTTTGAAAAAACAGTGTATATAAAAATGAAAAGAAGTAAAGAAATAAACATTTAGATTGGTAATGAGTTTGTGTTCCTATGTTTAATTGATATTTATAGAAGGCGGACTAGATCTTTCCGGTCCTCATAACCAGATGAGAAGGGGAAAATTGAAACTCTATCTAAGGTAATTCAGATAATTCTGAAGCAGCTAAAAACCGCTGAAAATGTGGAATATATTCCCTTCGTCTTGACCCAATAATGAATGGAGAGGCGAAAGTTCTCAATCTTCATATAGCCGAATAGGACAACTAAAGGAGGAAAAATAATCCATCTTGGAGGAGGTTGACATCACACATCAAGTTTGAAATAAAAATGGTCGACATATTCAAACAAAGCTCAAACGAAAACTTTTAGTGGGGACTCATTGATTGATTGAAATCCAAATGAATATAATGGGTTCAACGAGCTTCATGCTTGAACTCATTCACTTCGAAATAAATGAAGCAGAATAGTAACTTATTTCGTCTGTACAAAATTTACTAATGCCTTGAAAGTGAAACTTATTTGAAACATAATAATTATTTATAGTAACGATGATGTAAGACATTAAACATCATCGCCATCTGAAAAATGTTATTCAGAAATAATGTTTCTAGTGATTTCTATTGATTTATAGATACAAGTGATATCAGATTTCTTCTCATAAAAAATGAGAGAAAAGATTTCTGAAATATCCCAAAGGACAATCATTCTGCAGAACGCATCTAGTGAGCAGGAGCTGAAGTTCTATCAATACACTTCAGGGCGAAAGTTTAAAATTTGGCATTGTATTGGCCTGATTTTAGTGAGAAATTTGGAAATGAACGATGGGATTCGACGGGAGCGATGGAATGATTTAAAATAATTTGTTTTCCAAACTTTTCAAATAAAACAATTAGAAGCTGCGGTTGAAGCACGAATATTATTATTATTATTATCACAAAAACACTTCTGCTGGTAAGGTTCGGAAAAACTATTTCTCAATATTTTAACGAAACTTTTGTACAAAACTTCGACGTATGTTTTAATTAAATTAAATTAACTGCTGAAATGGTAATGAAATAGTCGTATTGGTTTATCACTCGCGGTATGTTATATTCAGAAATTGTAATTTTATGATATGCTGTTAATCAGATACTCATTTTCACACCAGTAATAAAATTGTTTTCAAAGGACGCAACACACGTGCTACTATAATTAAAATCCCATTTCCCAAGCACGTGTATGATGCATAAAATTCACATTAGTTGAGAGTACGCGTATAATTTGGAAGCTAGCTGACAAAGGTGACATTTCATCACAATTTTTATTAAAGGTAATTATTCGTGAATTATTTTGTTTCATCGACTATGATTTCCGCATAAAGTAGCATAAAGTTCCTATTTACATTGCAAATTATGATGCAATTTGAAATCAACCAATATAAACTTGAACTGAGCGTTTTCTACAGTTTTGGTGCTACTACAGTAAAAGTTGTTGCACAATGTACAAAGTTGATGACAAGCAAAAAACCGTTAAAATGAATTTGATTCGCCACATGACAAAACAGATTGAAATCTTTCAACACTGTATACTGTTGAAAAGTGGGCATTAATGCAGTGATATGTGTATTACATATATGTTGGAAAAGTAACTATCTTCCTTGCTTTTTCATTACAATAAATGATTAGATCAGTATCTTTGTCCCTGCATTTTCTTTTGTTCCATCATGAAATTGAAATAAACCGATTTTATGTGGTGCGACAGTCCTTTCAAACTTCAATTATGCAGATATGCTCTTTGGTCCATGTTTAACCAGTCAATATAAACCAAAAATTCAAAAAGTTCAAAATTCTTGCTTGTGGTTAATCCATGACATAAGAAGACGTCAAAGAATTTCACACAAACTTGAAACTGTTGGCTGGTTGAATATGAGTAATAGAAGAGTTCTTCATTCTGCAGTACTCTTCCATAAAGTCATACTGACCAAAACCCTAACATATCTGCATAAAAAAATTACTCATTGGGCTAATGTTCACAACCTCAATGTTAGAAATAAAGGTTTATCAACACCTTCTAGTTTTCGACTTGAACTTTTCAGACGCAGTTTCAGTTATCCAGTTTGCGCAATCTATAATAATATTCCTAAATTAATCAAAAAGAGTGGGCTTCAGCGATTTCAAATTGGATTTAAGAAATATTCATTTGAAACTCAGTGATCTATTTTATTGTTAACCTTATCATACCATGCCTTGATTACAGTAGAAAGTATTATTTTATAATAATGCTTTTATAACACCGCAGCGACTTTTTGAGGTTAAGTGGGAGAGCAATTAATAACAATTTATCGTTATAAAAATTGAACTTCGCCTTTTGTTTTTAACTTATTCATATTTTTTGTCCATATTGTTCATTACCTGTTGAACCTTATTAGCTGTAAACAATAAAGACATTTATTATTATAATTATTATTGTTATTAAAAAACCTTGGTTTGCTGATAAATCCATCGCTAATACTTTCATCACATGTCTCACTGATTTTGAAAATAGAGTATCGTAATCTTAAAACAATCTATCGTAACCGTGAACTACTGAATCGCCATGCGAACTATGCTGATGTAGTAACGATCCTTATCTGTTACAAACCGATAAGAGAAGACCGCAAGGATTACAGAAGTCATGCGTCAGATTGATCACTGGTTCGCGGAGACGGGATCATGTGACACATCTCTTACCAAAACTAGGTTGGTCGAATATGGAAAATCGGAGTATCTTACATGCATGTACTTCATTTCACAAAATAATAAATCACATGAAGCCTGCTACAACAAACTTAGATTTGGGACCGACGTTCATAATATTAATTTGAGATTCAAGAACTTGCTCACCCCCCTCATTATCGTGGATCGTTTTCTTATTATATAACTTGGTTCTTTAACAAATTACCTAACGAACTAAAGAATTCAAATTGTATTGTATTCAAGAAGAAAATTAAATATATTTTGCTCATGAATGAAATTCCTATCATGCTGAATTTCAAGTGCTACTATTTTTGTATTTTTTTTTCTTGCATCGATTTCTTTTCTTTTTTTATTATACCGTTTTATTATACCGTTTTATGTGGTATATTTTTAATCGTGTTTGTTTGGTGAAATGTTTTCTTGTGTGCACTTGTGTTTATGTTTACGTAGGTTCACCCTTTTTTTGGTTGGATGGAAGAGCAAGGTCTGCTCATGTTGCGATTTCTCCGTAGCATGGTCAGAAATTGAATCCTGCCATTTGATAGGAGGTTATATTTTTGTTTATAT
>WOGJ01159861.1:0-11529 GCA_015342185.1 Leptinotarsa juncta | reverse complement strand
TTACATCAAATGAAACTAAAACTGAATTATGTGGCGTGGTTTGGTTCCTTATATTTTCTACTAAAGTCAGTGAATTTTTAATGCTGTGAGGTGGGACGAAATTGGTAATATTTTTGAACAACTTGTTAAGGCGTATTCCTAGTTCTCTCACCGGACTATTTATATACGAAACTACCGGTCTTATGGGGTCATTCTATTTATGTGTTTATATCAGGCCATACAGTTTAGGGCGAGAGGGGTTCATGTTGGTACTCAGGTTCTCAGGTACTCAATCAAGTACCTGAATGGTATATATTAGCGAATGCAATGGATCATTGTTAGTTTATTGTTTAAGTTTGAGAATGTCCATTTAGGACGACATTGCAGTAACGTTAGTTACAAATAAAAGTGATAAAAAACATAGAAATTTTTATTTCTCTTTTCATCATTCACACAGCACAGCCATTATCAGAATTTCCAAGAGATATGTTAAACAAAGTAATTTGAAATAAATTATGTATGTTAAAGGTTCCACTAATTTCAAAGGTTGAACAACCTGTTTACTCTTCTTCTGAAAAACTTTTTATACTTTCAAATAGAGCCCAATTAATAGATTGACTTTCTGCAAAAACATTATATCAATTAAGTAAATATTCAACTCACCTGGAAGAAGTTCAATACAAAGTGATCTGACCATGGCAGCTGTGTTTGTATCATGATGCATGTACTGAAGGATCGGGATCAGCTGTAATTTCATATTTGCTGGAGTGGACTGTCCCTGAATCATATCTGAAACTTTGTTGCACATACTTATTGCAAATGATCTGAAAACAAACAAATAAAAGTCTCTTTGTGAATAAATTATATTTTGACATTACTTAGACTGTGCAGCAAACTGTATTGCCGCATATACAGCAGCCTCAACTTCGACACTATCATGAGAGTCTAAGCTACTTCTTATGCAGTGATGTATTTGTTGTCTCTCTGGAATAATAGCAGCCACAGCACCAAAAATTCTCAAGGTGACAGCCCTTGCAATTGGATCATTACTGTGTATAACGCTATATACTCTTTTCACAAATTCGTCAACGTTTGAAATTTTATCCAGATGTTTTTCACTCTGGATACAAACTCGTAGAACACACAATCGTAGAAAATTATTTCTAAAAAATGGACGTTATTGAACATAAAAAGATGAACCTAGGTTGAGAGTCTTACCCTATTCGAAACACATCGGATAGTCTCAGAAGTGAAGCATTGATCAATATAGGAAATGGAAATTTCTCGAATAGTTTTGGAAATCGCACAATCGCCTCGCACTGCTCTCCTACTTTTGCTGACCTTAGCCCTGAAAAAACGATAGCGTTATTCTGGAAAACCTTATACTGTTAGAAAGTAACCTTTATCCAATTCTGTTAAAGCAGAATTGGCATCCTGGTCAGGTTCGCCTAATCCATTTTCATTAAAAGCACTCACACGAACGCCTATCATGTTTTGATATGCTTGTGATATAGTTTTATTTCATAAATAATTATTTGTCTTGAATATTTTCCATAGACTTTATGAATTATATCTATGATCTCTCCATAAATAAACAAATCCCAAATCCTAACCTCTATATTCACAATATCCTCTTCTTATTATACATGTTTTGTAACTTACTCCATTTATGGTGCATGGACCTAGGTCACTAATTAAGAGCTTGGTTGTTAGTTGTTATTGTGCGGTAGGAAAAAACTTTTCTTGTTTCAGGGCAGTGGTGGAGCTTATCAAGCCCTAAAAACTGCTTTTTATAACAAGCACTGAGAATTACCCATATTATCAAAATTAATGATGAATCTATAGTGTTGCCAGAGAGAAAGATACTTTTTCATGACATGAATACATGAAATTTAAACCCAAATACTTTGATGTATGGTTTTGACATATTCCAAAAACCATTTTTCAAGTGTGGGTGACATTACCAAAGACTATTATTGACATTACCTCATGTTATTTAGATTCGACTGCGTTTAGCAAAAAACTTCGTGGAATACTGATTGACAATATGTTGAAATTTGATTTACAAATATCATAACTCAACAAAAAACTTTTATAGACGCTATGCAATGAAATTATCATTCAACTAACTACATAGAGTTGGAATAATGTCATATTCATACGCCGAACAATCATTTCTTTTCGAAATCAGGTCATGACATTTTTGTAGGACTTTGTAAAAGGGACTTCCGTAAGATATGGAGGTTCATCATCCAGATACAAGCCTATTAAGAATATCAGAAGCTACTGCTATAAATTCTCAAATAAACAACTCAAAACACAGAAAACCCTAAAACAATAATTACCACCTAATGTTTTGTATTCAGATGCTCGAATCAGCTGTGGATTTTTTTCATATGGACTTGTTATGGATGTTCTCGAGAATTTCTTTGGCTTTCATACGAGGTATCCAAAAGAATCACAATCAGTTCGAAAATTAAATACTTTTCCAATAGTTTTCTTTCAATTTTCATGTAATTTTTCATTCAAAGGTAACCATTATTTCTAGCTATAGCGACCAGCTCCAAGCCAAATAATTACTTTTGTATGCAAATTGTTAATGTCTCGAGTATCAGTCTGAACTCGGTTGATTAGCATGAGAGATTTATTTTACTCATTCAATTAAGCATTATGTGAAGAGTGGTTCCAATCCAACTATAGGTTGAATTGGAACCACACGTTGAAAGGTAGGAACTGATACCAGTTCAGACTTTAGGGGGTTTGTCGTTCATCAGGTGGTAACAACTGGTCGACAAAAAATTTATTTGAACAGACTTTTTTCGAATATTATTATAGTTTTCAAATGATATCTATTCTTTCCTGAGAATTGTTGTTGACTCTTAATGCAGAATGTTTGAAACCTGTTAAGTATTTTTTGAGTTTATCTAGTACAAACAAACCTAAAAAAACAAAAATTTTCTTTATAAGTTCAGATCTCCATATTCCGTAGATTTAATGGGGAACACTCAAGATCAATATATAATATTCACTCTGAGGTCGAAGAAGCATATGTGTCAATGCTGAAATATTTTTCAAAACAAGCATTCTTTCTAAACACCAAAACTGAAGTAATCTTCTCGACGCGCGCCTTCAAGAGATGAAAAACACTTTGGTAAGATGCCATTTCAATGCTATTCTGTCATCTTAATAGCAGTATGCTATTCACCCATTTGTATTTGCAGTAAGGCTCATGGAATACTGTGTCATAACGTCGGGTGTCAACTCGAATGAAGCGTTTAGCTGATAGGGGTAAATATGGAAAATAAATATATATTGGTTGAATGCACCCGACGGAAAATGCCTAACGAAGGAAACAAAAAAAAAATAATAACAAAAATAGAAATGTCACAAAAATTAGGTTAACATTTAAACGTCAACTCTAGCATTTTGAAATCAGAGATAAATTACTTGCAAAACAATCTGCAGTAACTGAAAATGGGTGAGAGAAAAGGCGTTAATAAGTATTATCCTCCGGATTACGACCCTAGGGCCGGGGGATTGAATAAATTTTTGGGGACTCATGCTCTAAGAGAAAGAGCGAGGAAAATTGATAAAGGTATTATAATAATACGTTTCGAAATGCCTTATAACATTTGGTGCGAAGGATGCAAAAATCACATTGGAATGGGTGTGCGCTACAATGCCGAAAAGACTAAAGTTGGAATGTACTATACTACCCCCGTATATGAATTTAAGATGAAATGCCATCTCTGTGATAATCACTTTGTTATAAGAGCCGATCCAGCTGTAAGTACATGAGATTCAATCTATACTTTAAGAGTTTTGAAATTTTTTTTCTTTTAGAATCTTGATTATGTTATACAATCTGGAGCACGACGACAAGAAAATCGATGGGACCCTACCAAAAATGGACAAGTTGTTCCAGAAACTAAAGAAACACAAAAACGGTTGTTTGATGATTCCATGTTCAAACTTGAACATGGGGAAGAGGATCAAAATATAGCAAATAGTGCAAAACCCAGGCTGGCAAAATTATTCAACAGGAACGAAGATCTTTGGGCAGATTCATATACCGCAAATCAAAAACTTAGAGCAGAATTCAGGGTATGTCCTGGTTCACTCAACAGTAAAAAACGGGCAAGTCATTTTCATGAAAACACTTACCTGGTTTCTAATTGTAAGAGAGTAAACAACCACTGTTTGGAATGGGACTTTTGTCATATATATCATTCCAAAGGCGTCTGATAGCTTGTTTTTATGTACTGTCTTAATAATTTCACGTATTTCCCATTTATTATCTAAAGCTTGTTGTGCATTACTAATCTTTTATTTTTGGTTCACAAAACCAAATACCTTGTTTTAGGAACACATTGCCTTTGAAACAAGTTATTATAGTCCGCTAATTCTGACCAACATACTTTTTGTGGAGTCATCATAGCTTATTTTGTAAATCCCAGACTTTTCCGTTTCTGTTATTTTGTCTCTTAAATTGTCCAACAATTTTTGAAGTATTAGGAATCACACGTTAAAAGGTAAGACCTCGTTAACCCCCAGCTCGTTAATCCTTAGTACAAGTTTCAACATCTTAGGGTTGTTGTTCGTAGAGGTGTGACAGCTAGTTAACGGAAAAACAGATTTCAAGTAGATTTTTTTAAACAGTATTTGAGCATTTTCATGTTCAATTTTTCAAAAAAAATCTTTTTTATTGCAGAAAACAAATTGTGAACTGAACCAAAAGACACTGAAGGACAAATTACTTCTAAAAAAATCTAGTCTGGACATTCCTTTATTGTCAGAGAGAGAAGAGGATAAAAAATATGCATCCTTGCTTAGTATGAAACTGACACCATCCAAAAGCATATCGGAACTTACAGAAGATATAAGGAAAGAAATAATATCGCAGTCCTCTTTACCAACAACTAACTTCTCTCGACACAAAGAAGAAAAAGCTATGAGAATTTTGAATTCCAGTAAGGACTTGGGAATCATGCCAAAGAGGAGTAGTTCAGAAATGGTGACAAATCATGATGTTAAGAAGCCAAAAACAAGTTTAGTTGGCGATTATGGATCAAGCAGTGAATCGGAATGAACATTTTCATAAGATTTTCGGGAAAACATATGACTTAAAAGCATCTGCAAGCTTGAAAACTGGTAGAGCTGAAGTGACTACATATGTTTATCAAAATTCTGAAAATCATACAAAAAAATTCTGTTCAAAAGTAACTCAAATATTCGAATTACTAGTCAGGGTTTTGTACATTAATTCATCTACCAAGCCCAAGATTCTGCCACTCAAAGTTACAAAAACTTATTGAGTTCTCCTAAGGCGGTAATACTTTTCAATAAAACAAATAATTAAAAAATGAATTCATTTATATAAGATAAAACAATAAAATAGCACCATTAGTCGATTCATATTCAAAATTTTAAAAAGCTGCAATCCCTGTAATTGCACGACCCAATATCAAAGCATGCACGTCATGGGTACCTAGAACAAAAATTTAATTAATTTCTAACATCAGGAGGACTTGAGTAGTGTGCCAAACAAAAGTTTGAATCACGGGTACTTTCATCATTGGTCTAACTGCAATTTGCGAAAATACATTGAGAATGCTTTTGCGACAGAGAAAAACAGAATAATATATTGTACAAGTTTTTAAAACATCATTTTTCACATGATTGTGACATAATACTTATTCTAGGATTGCAAAATTTTAGTACCATTATAGGAAAATTAAAATTATATATTATTTCGATATTTCTTTTTACTTTTTTTTAGTGACCCTACGTAAATAACATTAAGAAAAAATTAAATAACAACTATATTAGCTTGAACATGGGCACAAAAATTTAGTTTTTACTTTCAAAACCGTTTGAAGTAGGTTAAACTTACAAATTTTGACTTCAGATTCGTCACTGTCAAGAAATACATTGAATATAAATATTAATTCTCAAATTCAACTACCTTCATATGTGTTTACTGCTTCCAAATTCATAGCATGTCTTATGATATGGTATTCATCAGAAATACCATTTCCACCCAGCATATCCCTTGCCACTCGAGCAATTTCTAAGGCTTTTCCGGTATTGTTTCTTTTCAGAAGTGAAATCATTTCGGGGGTATGCCTGAGGAGGAAAAGTTTGCAAAATGAAATAACAGGCAATACTAACAAAAGTCATCTATTTGGTACGTTTACCCACATCTTATTATCCTTCAGTCTCCCGACCTGGTAGCATCCCATCAGCCCTAGAGAAATGTCCGTCATCATGTCAGCCATCTTTTTCTGAATGAGTTGGGTGGCGGCTAGAGGTTTTTGGAACTGATGCCTGTCCAAAGTGTAGTTTCGAGCAATTTCAAGACAGGTCTCGGCAGCACCAAGTGCTCCCCACGCGATACCATATCGGGCATTGTTGAGGCAGCCAAAGGGGCCACTCATGCCCACCACGTTGGGAAGGAGATGGTCTTCGGGAACTTTCACGTTATCCATCAGGATCATACCTTTAGGACATAATATTATACTAACATAATTTTAATATTGTATACGTATATAATAACTTTCCGTTCTAATGTATATTATGATATGTAAAACTTGCCTGTTGCTGAAGCTCTAAGCGAAAATTTTCCTTGGATTTTGGGAGCTTCCAAACCTTTCCCGTGTTCTTTTTTATTGATGATAAAACCCCTAACTTTTGAATCTTCACATCTGGCCCACACTATGAAAATATCCGATACTGGAGAGTTTGTTATCCTATTTGGAATATAAATAAATGAAAACACATTGGGGATCTTGAATATTAAATTTCACTGAATGATTTTTCTCACCATGTTTTACTTCCATTCAATGTGTATGTTTTTGAAGGAGCATCATATGTAGCTTTAGTTTCCATTCTTCCAATGTCACTTCCATGATTCGGTTCTGTCAGGCCGAAACATCCAATATATTCACCTTTTGCTAAAAAAGTATTCAAATAAATTTACCCAAGTTGAATATATGACAAAAGTTTCAAATGTGGTTATTTTCACTATTTTTTCTTCTCTTTCCACATATGTGTTGAGAGATTTATTATTATAAGTCTTTTGAAAATGGACTATAGGAAAATTTTCATTTCGTCTATGGAGCACATTATTCAAATGATGAAATTATCGATTCTTGTATCCGTTTCTGTTATCAAATGTCATAACCAACTATGAAGATTTTTGTCCTTTTGACATCTGTAACAATTCCGAAAACTGTCTCTACGTGTCAAAATCAGAAGAAAGATTTACCCAAAAGTGGCAGATATTGCTGCTTCTGCTCTGGACTTCCATAATCATGAATGGCCCCCATAACCAAGGAAGACTGGACACTAACTGCTGACCTGTAAGAACTGTCAATTCTTTCGACCTCTCTAGTAAGCAACCCATAACCTACACTCGATACTCCAGCACATCCGTAATCTTTTATGGTGCAACCCAAAACACCAAGTTCACCAACTTCATTCATGATTTCTCGATGGAAAACTGAAAATCAACCCAAATGTTGCAGGACAGACAATTTCTTTTTTTTGTGATAGAAACTTTGAATCAGGTTTAGATATATTATCGAGTTGAATAATAACGAAAAATTCTTACTTTCATGTCTGTTGGCTTCTATAACCCTGGGGAGTAATTTTTCTTGGCAATAAGTTCTAAATTGGTCCCTGAGAAGTTTTTCATCTTCAGTGAGAAGGGACTCCAAATTGAGAGGATCTTGCCAGTTGAATGGCACTGCTACAAATTAACTTCATTAAATTTATAAAAATATAAAAAATTGTAAAATTTATTGTCTTCTACTATCGAGAATTTTGTGTATAAAATTAAATGCAACTCACCACTGGAGGTTTTTTGAGAAAGTAATCCTAGTGTGAAGATAATTAAGGAAAATATTTCATAACTTTCTAATTAATATTATATGAAATAAGTAATCTATTGTAGAGGGTGACTATTCACTAGAACTGTAAAAATGATCACAGTAAAATCCGATTTTATTGTAATTTGCTGGATCTCGTTTTCTCTTGATTGAAAAGGATACTTATACATGTATTTTCTCCAATTCTTCCAAATAATTTTCTCAGGACATTGAGAGACATTATAAATTCCACCTATATATTTAATTAATGATCAAATAAATTTAGGTGTATTAATTCTAATAATATTCGAATAACTTAAACTTCTGTATATCTCTGTTGACCTTATGACATGTACTTCTTTCATAATCAAAAGTGTAATGTGTTTTTATCTTTTATTCCTGAACAATATTTAATATTGATCAATTCAAACCATGACTCACATCATTAAACAAAACAAAATATAAAGTGTCTCTTATCCCGCCCGAAAGCAACGTATCTTTAATATTATTTCCTCCGGAAACCGGGCAATCCGTCCTGCACAACTGATTGAAAAGATAGGAAATTTATCAGCTCAAGAACTCAGAGTGCCTGCATTCTATATCTTTTGAGAATGGAATAACATGTTGTAAGAAAGGAATGCATTTGCTAACCTAAAAACGAGAAATCTAGTTATAAAATCATAACAATAAAATATTTACCGCTATTGAAAATGATAATTATTCAATGATCAAATGTGCAATAAATCTGAACACTACTCGTGAGAAAAAAGATCGTTGTAAACATGGAAGTACAGACCGAAAATTATTTCTTGCAAGTAGAATACGACTTTTTTTATGACATAACACGAATATTTTCATTTATATTTTTCTTTCCGGCAATTACCAACTTTCTGGTAGGATACGCACGTTTTAACTTTCCGAAACATGTTTGGAAACATATATTCCAAAACAAATGTTCAGTTCAATATGAATATATGAGTATGACGTAGGAAAATTTCGAGGCTCACTTGCAATTGGAAATTATTGAAACACAACTATAACGTTATAAATGTATTTATGTGTTATTGACCTGAAGTGGTGAGTTATGTCGTTAGTCATAGAAAAACTATTTTATTCTAAATGTGACTATATAATTATTGGGTTTTTCAATCATCCGTTTCACATACAGGTGATAACCATTGCAATGTCAATACCATTAAAATCCAAGTTAGTAATGTTTCGAATATATTCATGCGGGTCAAGACCTGAAACAATTTCACGTTACCGGTATATTAGGCATAAACATGCAAAATATTTCGTCAAATTTGTTCAAGTTAACTATCTGGTTTAATTCAACTACTGGCACATAGATGACCCTGTTTGAAGTTACAAAGCAAAATCTTTGTATATAGACTCTATCATTGTCTATAAATCTATAGACAATGACTCTATATACAAATGCAAGATATATAAAAACCCTGGTCACAAAGGCCTTGGTTTTTTAAATAATTCTCTTTTGTGAGAAACTCTTGACTCAACTTTGTGAACATGTTGATAGATGAAGCAAAAATCTAAATCTGTGCTTCGTATTCTATTCAGATCTTCAATTTATGGACGATAATGTAAAAAAAATCTTTTACTCTATTCTAATTTATTTCCAAATGTAAATAACATGGAAAATTGAAATACTAATTTGATATTGTCAAGCCGTGTCATTTTTGAGTGTACTCATCACGTCTGTGGATGGGAGGCTGAAACTTATTATTTCTTTATCAAAATATCAAAACTGCCTTAGGTCAAGTTTTTGACAAAATATTTTACATGGGGAAGGGGTCTAAATGATTGCATCAGGGATATTTTATGCATCTTGTTCAAAAGTATCTCAACAATCTCCAGTCAACGGATATATTACCTACCTCTTTTTTCTCCCCATCAAACATTTGATCCTCTAATAAGGAATTGTCAAACAGGGCATTTTATATTTTATAGTATATTCAAATATTGTAATATTCACTATCATCCATTAATCTTGAGTTTCATCAAATTATTAGATATTACCAGTGAAATTCAAATGAAAAAGAAATATATTACATAAGCTAAAGTTATTTCAATCATTACAGTAATTTTACACTACATTTACATTATATAGACATAATGGATAGAGGACTTGAAAACATCAGTAAAACAAAAGTCAGTGAGCTGGATGCAAACTTGACTGAACTCTATGATGAAAATAGATTTTATTGTAATAAATTGGACATATAATTTTTCGTTAAATATTGACTACCAAAACAGATGAGTTTTCGTAGAAAAAGTAAACCTTTATCAACTTTCAGAAATAGTTTTAGGTCAACCAGAGCCAAGCCATTGAAAGGAAAAGTCGTTTAAATTAGCTGCACGATGTTTAAGAAATCTGATATTTTAGAACATTCAACCTCATCATTTATTTCATTATCGTGAAGTTAAGGGTCAAAAATATATTATTCAGTCTGTGTACCCCATTTAGAATAACAGTCAAAGGCACTTAAACGTATAATAAATATCGAAATTTATTTTATGAGTTCAAAGGTTTAACGACATGATAAAATTCAGGCTTCCGTCTGGGATACCTTTTATTCGAGACAGAAAATATTAAAATAACCCGTACAGTGACATCTATATATCAGTAGCAGGCTTACGACATTAGAAATATTGGAGATCAGTCGGGAATTCTTGCGTACTTATTCGCTGGACATGTAGAGGACGTTGAGAGGTACCAGGTTTGGAAATAATTTCACTCTTTCCGGTTGATAGGAAATCTTTTGAGATAATGTTTAATTACATCCCCTAACAGAGTTAAGGTGAAAAGTTTTTGGGGAAAGATTTAAGGCAGTCGTGCGCGGAGATTTGGTGAATCCAGTTGAATTTTCTACAATAGCTGGAAATTCTAGAGGAAATTTTATAGAGAATTGAAATATTGAGATATTTCAAATCAAGTGATAATGGGTTTTGAAAGTATTCGCGGTTTGATTCAATTTAGTTGAATTTAGAGAACATTTTCGAGTTCCCGGTAAGAGTTTGGTCATTGTCTATACCATCAGTATTGAGAAAAGAGTTGCTTTTGTTGAAGACTTCAGGAGAGTCCATGGTGAAAATTTACCATATAGCTACGAATCGGGTTCCCTTTTTCATTTTATTAGGTTATTATTAGGTCATAACAATTTCCTATGCTATACAGGGAGGAGCGGTTAAGTGGGTCTCTAAATAGTTTCTCAGAGTTGTATTTCATAGCAGATCTAGTGTAATTTGTTATTTCAATTTTCAGAGGAATTATCCTGTCATTTTGTTTTAGTGGCTCATTCATATTTTTCACCTGGTTATAATTATATATTTCTTTTTCTCTCATATTGCACACAGTTTGAAAAATGTTCATAACGTATATGAACGTATTGTTTCAATATTGTTTTGTGTAGGTTAAACTTCAGTATTAATTTTTGTTAATTTTATTTTATCAATTGTTAATCTGATTATTCATCAATAAACACCCACATCGAAGGAGTTTCATTGAAAGTACGGCACTGTTACGTTTTTCCATGTGGGTTGACCAATAAATGACTACACTGAATAATCAAACTCAACTTTATTTCACTTTAAATACAACAAACACTTCAACTAAAACTTCAACTATTATTTGAATGTCTATCGCCTTACTGGATCACTTCGC
>WOGJ01159847.1:0-16301 GCA_015342185.1 Leptinotarsa juncta | reverse complement strand
TACACCCAGAAAAGCCCGCCGGAGGCGCGAATATTTTTTGGGGTAACTATTTGAAGCAAAATACGTAATATTTGCTTAAATGCAAATAAAAATTGTGTATTGCGGAAAATTATACGCATAAAACTGACCATTAACAAGGAAAAAGGGTTATCTTTGAGTTATTTAATATAAATGAACTCTTTTCAGTCGATAAATAATACTTTTCTCTTATAATATAACAGTTTTGTTAAAAATTGCTACAAATATTTTATAAGCAGAAGTACTTAATTATGCTTATAAAAACAGGTCTAAAAGTAAATTTTATTGTCCAGCAAGAACCAAAGGGGAGGTGAGAGTCGTGTCTTGCCAGGAAAGGAAAGTAAGGTTAGGGTAAAAAGGTAGAACGGAAGATTAAATCTGGTATGTTTAAGTGAATTCATAAGGCACCAGCAAACTACTTTTAATCGGCGGTTATTCAAGTTTAATATAATCTGCGAGGGTCCCGCATTTAGAAATGTGAAATGAAAGGTGTATTTTGTAATTTTGGACAGGAAGAAAAATATGTTTGCTAAACAATTTTAATTTACGAGCCAAAAATATATGTTCTTTAGATTTAAAATGTCTTTCTGTAGAACAAGGTAAATTTTTTAAATCGGAGTATCCTATTTTAGACCACATTTGGTTTTCGGTTTGTACGGAAAATGAAACACAGAGCCAACAAAATAGCATTTATCGTACCAACTAATATTAAATCCTCGAGTTTGTCGGTTGTCTGACGCCTTAATTGAAATCAAATTTGGTTGAAGCCTTCCCAGAGTTTCAATAATGTAAAATTTATCATCATAAGATAAAGACTTGAAAATTATTTGTCAGCAACCAATCGACTATATTGTCAGATTTTTGAATTCCGTCCAACTTATCCATAATAAATGGAAAAAACTCACCGAAAAGTGAAAACCTGAAAGTACCTTGAAATTGAAAGAAAACACTTTGAAAACACATCAAAAATATTTCCAAAAAAACACTTCTATAATACAATACTGCCTGTTTAATATACAAATAATAAATATTATCAAGAAACACTGAAACGATTTACCGAATTATTTTTTAGTCCCGACCCGTCACGGCATTCCGTCCGAATAATTAAATAAAAAACAAACGCAATCGTACACTAACGGAGACCAACTGGAGGCTAGCCTCCTGGGTGGAAGAGTTTCTCGGAGCTTGTGTTTTTTATAGCGGTCGGAGGCTTGGCTCCGTTGCAACGTATGTCATTTATTATTTCGAGTTAATGTTTTTTTCGTTAGTCGTTCATGGGCAGTGCGTTTGAGGTTTATTGATGCAGGGTATGTTACGTACTACGTAGTGAGTGATAGTGTTTTTTCGGATATATTATGTATTTATATTGGAAATTAATGGTAAAATAATGATACTCAAGCATTTTTAGAAAAAAAAAATCATAATTATTGTTCAATATCTTTTAATTTATTGCGATAAATAGCCTCAAATTTTATGGGGAGGCTAAGCCTCCCTTGCCTCCCCTGACGAGCCGCCGCTGCACATACGTGGTATATTAAGTGTATCAGCTGGTCGTATCAAGAGCACACATCAGATATTTGATAATATAACAAATGAAATGAAATGAAAATTTCATAGAGATCTAAAGAGTCTTTCTGGTATTGTATCATCAATGAAAAACGTTCAAGATAGTTTCAGCTTGAAAATGCCTGAAATTGTTTTTGTAGAATAAGTTATCACATTAATTTGTCAGATAATTTGGTTTTCATAACTGAGTCATTTTCCTTCGCAGCATACTCGGAAATAATGTATCATGCTAGATTGAAGAAAAATATTCGAGTCAAAGATTAGGCCTACTTGTCAATTTCATAGCCTCTAAAGACATGAATAACACGAAATAACAGGAATAACCCATGAGAATCCTCATTGAATTTGCAACGCCCCGAATGTAACCCAGTTTAATGTTCGTACCAGCATATGATTATAACAGAGAATAAATCTCGTACTCGGTAAACTTGAATTACTAGTAATGGAGGTAATCGCATTTAAACTGTCTGCGGTGTACATTCATTTTCGTAATTCCATTAAAATAATCTTGATTCAATTTTTGAACTAATATCGTAACTCTCAACGACTGTTTAGAAAGCTGAACCTACAATCCAATACTCTGATGATAAAATTCAAATTAAGAGGGATGAGACTATCTACGGGTTATATCTGAAATGCTGAGTTGAATGTCTTCCGTGACAAAGGCTTTATATAGTGCGTTCGAAAAGTAATAGATGAATTCTATAAATTTGCTGCCAGTTTTTTTCAAATCGCTCCAAGACATTGCTTTTGATTTTTCAATTGTCTTTCTGACTTTTGTGTGAGTTTTACAAGGGGTGGTTAGTTACTTCTTTCATATTCAAATAACCATCATACTAGCTCATTTATTTTAAATTAGTATGGCACTTGTTCCATGGAAAAACGAGAAATCTGCTGTTTAGGAATTTACTTGTATATATACAGTAGCAAATTTCCATCTTCCTGCTACTTCTACGAAAGCGGATGCTGCCTCTTTAGGAGAGAGTTACAAAGTACGGAAATATCAGAATTTGCGAAAAATCGCACAATAGCTGTTGAAACTTTTGGTATTCTTAGCTCTGATGCCCCATCTTTCATGAATGAAATTGGAAAAAAGATAACCAATGAAACCCAAGCATCATAAAAAAAATTTGTATAGCCTTCCAAAGAGGAAATGTGGATTCTTTTTTCGGTACTCTTCCTGATTCTAAAAAACGAAATTTACATGTTTCCTGAAAACACACTTCATAAATGAAAGAGAGGTAACAACAAACCACTTTATGGAATTAAAACGAAAGCAAATGGAAAAAATACTTTCTCTCAGCAAAATTCTTGAATGGGTTTCAAAGATATTTCGGATTGTTCAGTGATACATTCTTCAGTAAAAACCTTTGGGTTAAATGGTTTAAAAAATATTGGTTACACCTGTTTCATGAACAGCGTAATTCAATGTTTATCAAATACGAGATGGTTATTGGATTATTTGAAAAAGGATGAATTCATGAAAGAAATCAATACTAGTATTTCTAGTATGAGGGGTGCTTTAATCAAAGCGTTTGCAGAAGTCATCAAGGAGTTGTGCTCAGAAGATTAATTTGATAAAGTAGTAAATACAGCCTCCTTAAAAAATCTGATTTAAAGTTTTGCTCCTCGATTCATGGGTAATTCCCATCAAGACGCCCAGTTGATGAGAAACCTAAACCAATTTCATCGGAGATTGGCGAAAAATTAAACGACAGCGGAAATGCACAAGAGTCATGGCTCACATAATTGAGAATTACTAACTCTATGATTGTAGATAATTTCGTTGGCCAATTGAAATCCACGATGAAATGCACACACTGTGGACACTCATCAGTAACATTTGATCCTTTCTGGGATTTGTCTCTCTCCATACCAAAAAGAACCGACCAATTGAGTTTGTGGCAATGCTTGGATTCGTTTACAAGAGAAGAAACTTTGGATGGAAACGAAAAACCGACGTGTTCGAAATGCAAGGAAAGAAGAAAATGCATAATTCACAAGTTTTCCCATATTTTAGTAATACATTCAAAGAGATTCTCTCCAACGGCAAGTAGAGGCAAATTTCTTCTAGAAAGATTGGATATGGACAATTTTGAAGAAGAAAATGTGGCTACTTGTTATAATCTATATGGACTTTTAAATCACAGTGGGAGTACTAACAGAGGGCATTATACAGCACGTGTCACCAATTTCAACAAAATCGCATGTGAGTGGAGAAGCATACGTCCTCTTTTATGTAAAGGATGAAACAAAATCGCACCTTTAAGATAACCGAGGGAAAGTTTCTTTGTGTTACTATTATTTATTTTTTGTTGATTCCTTACATGTATTTTGTTGTCTTATATCTTAATTTATAGTCACAGTATTATTTCATTGCAAATTATTTGACTATTATTTGACATTCACAATTATCTGTTAACTCCAAACGATTGTAATAGTTGCCGATATCTGTTGACTGGATTGAGTAAGTAATCAATAGATGGCGCAGCTACGTTATACCTACGAACGTATCATACAAGTGTACATTTTCCAATTGAATTTTTAAATTCACTAGATATACCTGGAATGCCACCACATAATCTTTGATCAAAGATTGGTTCCCCTATCTTTCTCTACGTAATTTGAATCCATCTCAATTATGCAACGGTACACATTTGGTCATCAAAAAGATCACTGGAAATATTCTTGAAGCAACCCTTTCAACTGAGAAGTTTAAAGGAAAAGTTGTTCTGTTGCCACATATTCCAATGGTACCATCAGATTCTACCACACCCTTCAGAAGGCAACAGTTTCCAATTGGTTTAGCTTTTGCCATGTCTATAAATAAGTCACAAGGCCAAACAATGTCCATTTGTGGTTTAGATTTGGAAAATCCAGGTTTTCATCATGGGCAGCTATATGTTGCATGTTCAAATGTAGGGAAACCATCGAATCTATTTGTGTTATCTAAAGCCAGGTTAACCAAAAATATTATGCACCTATTAGTGCTAAATTAAATTGAAATTAAAAATATTTATAAGTCAAAACAATAAATATTATTGATAAAATATTTAAGACTATCTACCTTACGTATCTCATTTATAAATGTCACATGTAAATAACATATAAAGATATAAGAAATTATACATGTTAAATTTGAATTAATACCTATTGGTGTTTGAGCAAAATATTAAAGAGGTTCTGGAAACCAGATGAATGCAGTCTATACAAATTTATCCAAGGCATTTGATCGTGTGGATCACAACGTATTGTATAAGATGAGATTATTTGTTTTCACAGATCTGTCTCTATCATGGTTTGAAAGCTTCTTGACTGGTCGATCTCAGCAAGTTAGGGTAGGAAATGCTAGGTCAACTATCATTCATATAAGGTCGAGAGTACCTCATAAGTCTCATTGTGCACATCTGTTCAACATCTTTGATCATGACATAACAGAATGTTTCAAAATTTCTAATATTCGTAGATGATCCTAAAATTTTCAGACCCATAGAATCGTTAGATGTCACTGTTACACGATTTAAATAGTTTGAATAGGAGGTTTATTGAAAACAATTTACATATGAACATGATCATGTAGTTTTATCAGCTTTTACAAAATAAATAAATAGTTTCACACCTCATACTCCCTGAATGGTAATCCATTAACATGTGTCACTTCAATGAAGGATCTATGATTTATCTTTGACGACCAATTGCGTTTTGTAGATCATATAAATTATATTGCCTGTCAATACATCAAAGTTACTTGGATTTATATTACAAAATTGCAAACTATTATCAATCAAGTGAGAATGGTATATCTTGCCTTAATAGTCTCCCACCTAGAATATAAATCAATTGTTATTATTGATACATTCAACTTCATCATCCACAATTTGAACTTTCCAGGAATAACAAAAGGCGCTCGTCACAAAATTATCTTGAGCATTCATAAACTGAAAGAAAGAAGTGAAAATCTCACAGAATTAGAAATCGATGTCGTGAATGGAGGTGATCTAAATGCTGCTTTGAAGAAATTAAAAAATATTCTGCAGACTCCTCTGCATCTGACGTTGGGCGAAGATCTGGCCTCTCAGTTTGTCAAAGTAATGGGAAAAGGTTCGTAAGGAATGTTATTTATTCCGATCAGCGAATTTTAATTCTTTGTTTTAGTATGTAGCCAAATACTGATGTTGGGACAACATCACGATGACTACCTCATGCAATTTGGTTCTCTCTGCGAACGAGCCGATACACTGGATGCTTTCACAGAGGAGCAAAAAAGGCGGTTAAATGTTTGGAAAGGACAGTTATTGAAGGAAGAGTCGGTGAAGACCATGATTCATAGGGATCAAAATAAAAATAGTGGATATAGGTGAGTTGAGAAAGTAACTCAACGTAATCATTTGGGGTCACTCTCTGCCACTTTTAAAATTAAAATGACAGTTTTTGGAATTTTTGTTGAAAAATTGCACATCAATTCAATAAATTACAATTTGAACATTCAACCTTATTTTTTAAACTGATCTCGTTTCTCCGCTACACCAAAATTAATGCACATTACATCAAAAACAAAAATTTCAAGTTCCACTGAACATTAGGGAGAATGAACATACATATTTACGAATTTTTTATTTCTGATTTAGCGATACCTGAATATACATTTTATATCTTAAAAAACAGTTGAATGGCCTCACTATGTTTGCATCCATTTTTGATGAGATGAAGTAGTAGAAAGCCAAAAACTTTCTTTCCCAAAAATTAATCACTCCTAAAAATATAACCCCTTCAGTTTAAACTATAGTATTCAGAACATACAGTAAATTGGTGTGAACAAAACTTCGAACAACATAAATATAAAAAGGTTGTTTCATTGATTCGAAAAGACATAAACCAAAAGTTACAAATATACATTTTAAAGAAATAGGTAGTGAAATTCAGTCTAATTTTAGAATTGAAAACTCAAAAAAAATTATAATGAAATTGGTTTAGGATTTTATTTTATATATATTTAATTATATATAAAATAATTGATGTTGTGATTCAATGTTGATAATTTTACTTTTGACTGTTAGCTCATATTATTTATTTTACTTTCCGAAATTTATTATTCCATAACATTTGAATTCTCAATTCGTTTGAAAATTCAAAAAAACATTGACACTATGCACTTTCTTATGGCATATATATCTATCCAATACTTCCTTAACGATTTATCCATCTTCAACCACAAGTATTTCTAATGAAAAAAAATGCATAAATCTCTGAAAATGAACTGGAAATCAACTACCAAATTATCCAATGGACAACAAAATTAAGTGGATCTCCTTTACTATTTTCTACTATAATTCCAACAAAAACCTTAAAAGTTGCAATATCATCAACACGAACATGATTGAATTTCAATTGGAGAAAACTTGAGATATATACTCGTCCAAAAAAGTAGGACGTATCGAAAATTAATAAATTCCTGAACGAGTCGTAACACCTCCCCTTAATCGAATTTTTCAAGTGATGTCTTGATTAAGATTACAACAGTTGTTTAGGCACGAGCGTCAGAGCGTACAGGAACAGTTATAGCGCAATTACTAGTTTGAGCATATATAATAAAACAGTAAATAAATACTGGAATTTACAATAGAGAAATAATGCAATATCCTCAGACACAACAATTTGATTTCTCTCGTCAAAGGCATGATAGTCATTGGCAAGTTAGATTTCTTCATTACCATAAATAGACTTTATTTAGAAAAAAATGCTTCTGCCGAAATCGATTACCAGAACAGTTATTGGTATATTATACTTTGTGTTTTGATGACAGGAAATTTGAAAAAGAAAGGCATTTGATAATAACAAAAACATCTCAGAATCAGAATCAAATACCAGCATCGTAGTTTCTGGGTTGGTAACAGGGGGAACAATTCGAGCACCAACTCGGGCACTGCGACCGTTACCAGATCGCTTTTGATAATGTCTGCCGTAGTACTAGACGATTCGTCAGGTCCCGGACCAATGATTTTGGTATTAGTACAACTGGTTCAAGAACAATATATCGGGCACATTCATCAACGGTTTGTTACTCTTGAGTGTTCTGTCCCCTGGTGTCAATCTATTCCTAGACGCCAGTTCTTCCAGTTCTCAGACCAATCTTTGGACATCAAACCAAAAATATGCATGGTATCACAGTCACCATTGTGTATAGTCAAAAAATGATCTGATAGGTGGTTCTAAATCTGTTGGAGATCTAGTATCACTCTGAGGTATTTAACCTTCCTGATAGTTGCATTTATTCATCTAGATGTTTTAGATATCCTAGTCGTTCTTTTACGTCTTTCTCTTGGTGAATCCCACTATGATCGAAGATCGAATTGGGTGGGGTTTCATGTTGAATCCTTCTCACTTGGCACATCTTGTTATTATAACATAAAGATATAGTAACTTGTCTAAATCATTGGTGACAAAAATCCCTGAGGATAGCTCATTGCTAATTGAGCCATCACTGTTCACCAATAATGACCATGTATACATTCTTACCCATAAGCATGTTCACGTATCACGTCATAATTGACTTACAAGTCATATGTATATCCTCAATATATAAGAAATCAGTTAAAATACTTCATTCTTTCAAGTCCATTCTGCCTGCCCGTCATAAAACCGTTTCCGCTGACATTCCTGGTCTGTTCGCATATTAGTCTTGGTATGATAGTGATTGATCTAAGCCTCTTCTAAACTTTGTTAATCTCCATGCTTGAAATATGAATCCCAGAATCAAATTAAAATTTTAGAAATGAACAATTTTTTAAATAATGTTCCGGTCTAAATCTTACAATAAATGCTCTGTTCATTGACTTCAAGTATCAGGAAATAATTCATGGGTTTCAAGTATGTTTTTGCGATGAATGTTATATTAAATCAATCATCAATAATCATATTTACTCACCATCTCGAGGTTCTTTCAGAAAATGTCCAGAGCTGCTGTGGTCCATGTGCTCCATCAGATTCATGAGAGTAGCCAATCTAGTCCACACATCTCCAGGCGATCTGAAAATAAAGACATCAGTGGGAGGAATCTAAAGTAATTGATTATTTAGAAAAAAATGTGATATAGTAGCCTACAGCAACATAGAAAATAATTTCATTTCAGAACCATTCATTATTGAAATGATAGTATAGCAGTAAAAACTAACACAATATTCAGTCATTAACCCTTGGTAATAAGAGAGATCGAACTAATTTGAATAGTTACGCCTAGAATTCATAGTTGTTCATTCACTATTATTTTAAACCACTATATCAATTCACGAAAGGAGATTCTACAAGCCGATAACACTTGATTATTTGTTTTTTGACACCAATTACTGAAGTGCTCACATAATTCAATTTATATTCAAAATGGTTCGAAGGAATGTATTTTACATTCTTGCATTACTCTGCTTTTTAGTAACAACTAAATTATCGCACTTCACTCTTGAACTAATGGGTGGTAATATATTAAGAGAATAGTATTTTTATACGGTAAATTGAGGAATCAAATTAATCTAAGTATATTTCGGAATGCCAATAGGTAACATACACGAAAACAGGATTCTGTAGACATCTGAAAACTGCTGAAGTTTCAAGAAAAAAAGTTCTTATGAACATATGTACGGAGTAGCTTCGTTTCAGAGATAGAAGGCGTTGAAGTTCAAAAAACGGTATTTATAAAATATAAATTTCCTTAGACCGATTTGGTAGAGATTTGCTACAGTTATTTGAAGTAATAAGGCGCCTATTTAGCCCTAACTAGATTAGAATTATAAGGCCTAGTGAAGTCTCGGTGGGTACCACAGCCAACAATATTAGTAAAAAAGTACGCCACTGACTTGTTTTTTCGATTAACGCAGGGTGTGAAAGAAATTGATTCATTTGCTTCTAACCAAGAGAATAGTATTTTTCCTACAGATATGTTTTCAATTTTCAATAATATCCAGTTTCAAAACAATCTGCCATTAAATAAATTTTTGATGTGAAAATATTTTGTATTAAAAAATAGCCACTTGCACTGATTCATTTTTAGAACTGAATCCATGCAATTGAAACTCACCTCTCCTCTCTAAAATGAAGTCAACCGTTTAGAAATCAATGGAAGAACAAATAAAACAAAAAATGAATTGAATGTTAAAAATTTTGAAAATACTGAAACAAATCCGATCGAAATATTCGGTTGAGACAGTTAAAACACAAGCAGTGTCAAAAAATGAAACAAAGCCAATTTTTAAAGAAAACAAATTATTAACTGTAACAAAAATGATCGATAATGGGTAAAAAGAAAAAGAAAGAGAGAGAAATGAATATAAAAACTCATCTAGAATAAGTTTTTATTACGCACACCTTTGAGTTTTGTGTGGAAAAATAATTTGAAAGTGTATCTCCTTCCACATTGTTCAACACCCTTCACTTAAAATTTCAGTAAAAACGATGTTCAACAAGCACATTGATACTCCGGGCGGACCTCATAGATTCAACTCTCCATGAAGTGAACAGATAGGAAAAAACAAGACAGGTTTTCATTAACTCGATTTTGTAATTAGTCTATAATTAATTTTACAACAATTTCACACTCGAATCAGGAATTTATTCTCAACAGCTAAACGAGAAACAAAAGCAATTAATTTTTTTGGTATGTATCTACATCGCCAGCCATTACACAAGTTTAACAAAAACGGTACAGACCAAGTAGAATGTGATACTGCAAGAAATCGTAAGTTATCTTTCTTTTTGAAAATGTGTTGTTTGAAAAAATGAAAGTGTATTGGACGGTAGAGAATTTTGTGAAGACTTTTCTTCACAAAAAATGTAACAAATTGAACTTAAATATCTGGATTTATCCCAATTCTGAAAATTTTTAAGCTTGTTCAGATTGACAAAATGGTTTAGACTTTCACCGCTGAGGTTTTCAGGGTCATTGCTTTTCGAGTTTGAAAGCCGTGGATTTTCGGAATTTCTAACTTTCTAACTCGAAAAGCAATGAATAGGAATGAAAAATGATGAGAATGCAGTTCTCAATAAAATAACGTTTCAACTATACAGGGTGTCTTCTAACTACGGTACGAAACTTCAGATGGTGATTCGTTGGGTCATTTTGAGAAAAAAAAAGTTCTTATGAACATATATACGAAGTTGCTTCTTTTTAGAGGTACAGGACATTGAAGATTAAAAAGACGGTATTTATAAAATGTCATGCATATCCTTACACCGATTTGGTAGAGATTTGCTACAATTATTCCAAGTGATAAGGCGCCTATTTAGCCTTACTAGATTGGAATTATAAGGACCAGTGGAATCTCAATGGGCGAAACAGACCACAATATTAGTAAAAAAGTACGCCATTGACTTGTTGTTGAAGTTTTTTACTTTTTTAGATTAATTAACAAAAAATATAACATTTCCGTCGCTTGTGTTTTCTTCATATATAGGTTAGTTTTCGGGAAAAAAAATTGAAGCCACTGCATATCACGCACACCTTCTTTGGAGACAAGCTGACAGTGCTAGTGTTGACATATCAGTGAAAGTAAGGGATGCCAATTAACAGTGGTTCTATCATGAATAATTTTATTAACGCTGAAATGACTGACATGCACTTTATTTAACAATTAGTAAATGAAAATGAGGAAGAAGCAAGGATAATTTACCAGGAGAGAAATCTTAACAGAGTAATTCCATTGCTAAAACATTTAGAATTTAGAACGCTACAAGCAAGATAATGTAAAACGCCTGAACTAGTAGAAGCTATACTTGATGCGATAGAAGAAGATCCTTCAGATAGTACCAGGAAGATTGCACTGCAACTGGAAGTCAGACCAAAAACCGTATGGATAATTCTAAAAAGAAACCTCCTATATCCATATCCCATACAGCGAGTCCACGCTCTACTGCCTCGAAATTTTCGTCCAAGATTAATGTTTTGCAGGTGGTTGATTCATACGATGGCACACAATAATAATTTTTACGGAATATTTCATTTACGGACAAAGCAAATTTTTCACGAGATACTATTATGAACTTTCACAATGACTATTTTTGGGTCGACCAAAATCCCCACGTTATTAGATAAAGTCATTTTCACCAACAATTTTCCCTTAACGTTTGGGTCGAATGATTGGCGACTACCTCCAGGAATACTCCAGGTATTTTTGAACGTGTCAGACAATCAAAGACAAATCGATTGCAGTCATGTATTTTATCAAAAACTGGACATTTTGTTTCAAGGTCAAAATTGGATAGTTTTCAGAAGTGATTTTTTCTCTCGAAAACAAAGCTTGATATGAAGAAAATACAAGCGACGAAAAAGTTGTATTATTGGATGCTTAATCTAAAAAAATAAAAAACTACAAAAAAGTCGGTGGCGTCTTTTTTTTCCGTATTGTTGGCTGTGGTGCTGACTGAGACATCCCTGAATCTAATAATTGCAATCTAGTTCGTGCTAAATAAGGGCCTTATTACTTCAAATAACCCCTGACATATGTTCATAGGAACTTTATTTCTTAAAACGAACTAACGAATCACCCTCTGAAGTTTCGTACCGTAGTTAGGAGACATCCTGTATATTATTATATACAGAACAGATTATTATTTGAATAAGTCACAAAGTTGTAAGGATTTAATATGTCTTCAATCATCCACAAGTCTTTATTACTCTAGGATCATGATTTATTTACCTCGTTAATTTGTTCAGTGACATTAAAATGTTTAGACTTTTATTTGAATGCAAAACATGTTTTGTTGAATGTTGGAGGTCAGGTCTATTTTTTACATTATTTTTCACTAAATTATAAGATTTATTATTTTTAAACTATGGATCGCCCTATTTCTAACGTACAAACATATTTATACTACTGTAAAGTGTTAAACCAATACTCACCCCACTTTAAAATCCTGTGTTGAAGGCGGAGGATTCCAGATGTTCGTATGGCACAGCATCCAATCGCACCAGATCTTGATGGCGGGAAGGAGAACGTTGGCATCCAGAGGCAGACAACCCATAGTTTCATCTTTTTGGGAAGACATATGGTCTTGGAGGATAGACACGCACCGTTCCAGAATCAAATTAAACATCTGCAGTGAGACGACTAAGGCTCGTTCTTGCAGTTCCGATCTATACCCAGGTTGAGATTGGAGTTCGGGATCTGAAGCAATACAAAAATTTTTGAAACAGTTCGGATAAAATTTGTAAACATATAACGAAAATATTCACGCATAAGAAAGCCTTCATTATGAAAGCCAAATCGGTGAAATTAAGAATTAGATACTTGTTTTAATTTTCTTTAATTAATTAGATTGAAGTTTATTTTCAGCTGAAGATTCTTTGTGGCACAATATTACGAAGCGGTTCATGAAAATCGGGAACTTGAAGATTTTCCAATTCAATTTGAGAACATACGAAGAAAACATCTTGGTAATCTTTAATGTATCTTCTTTTTCGTTAAATGTTCCAAATTCGGTAAGTACACAAAAAAGTCCATTAAATTAATGTTTCACCTAAGAAATATATAAATACAGTTAGGATTATGGGTAAATTTTCATCATTAACGACTTAATTCCATGGGTCAAAAATATAACATAAATATACTTTAACATCACTTTCTACTGGTTTACTTCGGTCACTCAACTGAAACTGACTACTCTCAGAAACTCTGCATGTTTGAATTAGTAAAGAGATGTTTCTATAACCTCCTTTACTTCCATCCACTCCAGATCAGTCTAAGCTGCTCATCATCCTCTCCAAAATGATCCATCGATTTCAGTATAATCTCAAAACTCGATATGAACAGACGCTCTATACACTAAAAATTAATATTTATTTTTCCTGTGAGTAAGAACAAAATTACAAATTTCTGGCACAAAATCGAAGAATGAACTTATATTTTATCCTATATCGTGATGATCTTCAAATATCGAGTTCAAATATGAAGTAAACGACAAATGTTATTCAACAAATTAGCTTATAATTGATATATGAATAACACTTTCCCATACCAGAACAAAAACACTGTCTCTCGACGCATGTTTATCGTAAAAGTTAGGTTTGGTTGGTTCAGTGTTGGTAAGTTAGATTGAGGTAAACTTAGATGAATGAAACTTTTAGTCAACTCCTTGATAATGCTAACATGGTTAGCAAAATACGGGTCGAAGAACAGTATTTTTATTCTGTTATGGGAAAAGTGATCTCACAGAAAGGTTATTCAAAAATTTTTAATGTTTTAATTTGAAGTTCAAGTACGTTTTCAATATTCAATAGCTAATCCTCTTTTCAACATTTAAATACACGAATGTTTACACAATGGACAACATAAAAATTATTGTAATTGACATATTATCAAAAATACACCCATCAAAATTGTTTAGATTCAGAGCAAATGATTTTCTGTTGGGATAAAATGTGTTTAATTTCTCATCACATTTACCATATATCGTTTCATTTGAAAAATGTACTCAGTACTACAAGTATAGTTAGTTGGAATACGTTGTTATTTTTTTGGGAAAGAAAGTTTTTGGCCTTCTACCACTCCAACTTGATACAACAAAATGTGAAAATCTTCCAAAGAAAGGACGTAATCAATTTGAAAATGAGTAACTCTATACATGGATGTGTAGATCATGCAAAGAATAGTTACTTATTTTCAAATTGATTACTTTCTTCCTTTCTTTGGAAGATTCCCACATTTTTTTGTATCAAGATGGAGTAGTAGAACGCCAAAAACTTTCTTTCACAAAAATTAATCACTCCTAGAAATACAACCCCTTCAATTCAAACGTTATTATTGTGCTTTGAATTTAGTTAATATAGAAAGGCAACAATCTTGATCGTGAAAATAGCCTATACATTTACTTTCTTCTGATAATTTAATGTTAAGAAATGTTCAGATCTTTTTTACTTTCAATATTTTCTAACTAAATTGTAATATGAACATTTCATTTTCCTTCAATTAATTTGTCTTCCTATTATGAAGTATGTATTTTCGACTACAACTTCTGAGAGTTGTCGTTCGTATGGGGGCGACAGCTGATTAACGGAAAAACAGATTTTAAACAGATTTTTTACAACTGAAATGACCAACGTTCAGTAACGAGGGGTTATGAAATCTGTGAATATTCTTTATTCTTTTCAAATATATGTTCTTCACCATTCAATGGGTTTAGACTGTAGAAAATTGATAAAATAAAAATTACTCATGTATTTCACAACTTGCCCTAATTGATCACGTATAGGCCGAATTATCATTTCGGACAAATCAGCTTCTGTTGCCCCAATGTTTATTGGTTGATACTTGGATTCTCTTAACAACAGAATCAAATGGGAAATGTAATATTCTATTCTTCGGAAAGAACACACACCTATATTATAATTTATTGAAATTTTTTTTATGAATCAAACATAAGTTTCACCTAAAATCATTGTTTTACTAGTACCCTGAATGCCTTCCACGACTGTGTGGAGTAGGGGTCTCTTGGGGACTTCTCTGTGAGTAAGCGTCAAATTATGATATATTTCAACCACCATAATGATATCATCATCTATTTTTGTATATTGGAGCTGAGACGTTCATATTGCAATATGCAAAAAACACTCATCAAACAATAATGGTATGGAGCTGCTGGATGTTTCAAGGTTGAAATAATTTGCAACATGAAAGTAACTCATGAAACTGTCTGTATATAAGACTGTGTGTGAAAAAATATGTGTTTGTCAAGGCATATCCGCCTATTCCCGTGTTAGGAATCGGACGTTAAAATATTAAACCTCGTAAGTGTATCACAGAATAACAGAGATTTGAAACACAGCCTAGAGATAATTAGTAACATAGAAAAGCAATATTTGCGAGATTAGATATGAAAGGCGAACAAAAATGCCACTGCTACTGCTATGAGTGATGAAACTAAATCGAATATTATGCCTAAGTTTGTGGGAAACTAGTCAATAAGCAGTAGTATTATTCGTAGTTAGTAATTCATTGATTATGAGATTATCGAAATAAAATGCATTCCTATAAAATAATATCAACTCGGGAGGCATTAGAATACGATTCTGATATAAATACATATTTGTGCTAATAAATGATGTCAAAAGTTAGATAATAATGTGATATAATTAGAATATTTTTCGTTTTCTGTTAAGTGCACTTCTGACGATACAACGTCGCTATTGATACCGCTATTGATCTACACTGATCCACACTGAAGAAGAGAAGAACATATGTAATTCCCTAAAAAGGGGAATATTTGGGAAGAAATTATTGGTACATATATATATATATATAATGAACCCATTTTTCATTGATAGTAATTTGAATGGCGACATTTATTAAGCAGTGCTCCAAAATATCGTCGTGCCAATTTAGAAAAATTTAGATCCTAATCCAGCAAACCCACACGTTCCAGCTACTATGATATAACCTCATTACCAAATCGCAAGATAAGGAGAAGAGAATTGGTGGAATGGCCATTATGACCCCCTGATATGGCGTCATTAGATTTCTTCTTATGAGAATATGTGAAAAGTATCGCCTTAACTGACTCGAGAAAGTAAATAACGATTCGAACGGTTATACAAAGAATATTGAGTAATGTTGGACTGAATTTCTATTTAAGATAAGTATTCAAGATAAGTTTGATTTTTACATGATCAAAAAATTAACAGATTTTCTTTTTCTTTTTTGAGAGGTTTTTATAATCACATTATTTTTTTCATTTCA